>BMAV01020067.1:206027-226638 GCA_019973955.1 Trichonephila inaurata madagascariensis
AATTGAAATTATATGAATCTTATAACATTAAATCCCATTTCAAAATATCAATGGCGAATATAGAAGATAAAATTCCAACGTTTTCGAACAAAATTAAAAAATTATAAAATAAAAATTTATAAAATATCCAAGTGCAACCTTGCACTTAGGACAGATAAGTGGGGTTAAACTAGTTTGATGGCGCCAACCTTCCCCCTGTTGCAACTTGGTAAGTTAATCGGAAAATATCCAATTCGCAAAAATTTAAAAATTAAAAATTAAAAAATTAAAATTAAACCATTAAACTTGAAAAATTAAACTATTTGCCATCGCATTCTGAAAGATATTATAACATTAAAATATAAAAATTCTAAAACAATTAAGTGCATAATATAAGTGAACCATCGAACACCAAAGATGACGCACCCATATTTAAAATAGTTGTATAGGTAGAAAAAATGTCTGAAATATCCGAAAGTACAAATTAAAAACTCAGTATGTTCACAAATGTATAGCGTAAATCATTAAAAACTCACCAAAGAGCATCCTATCAATAATTCAATTCACCATTTCTGAATGATTTTTCTCTCATCTATATATATATAGTCTTCAAGCGTGCAAAACTCAAAGCGCATAGTTATATAGCTCAATGTATAATCATTTAGGAAACATTTAAACCCTCCATTTCCTTCGAGATAGTTTTATGATTTCTTTTGGACGAGATAACTAAAATGTTTTACTTCATGTGCCAAAATCTTAAAAAAAAACAACTTCAGTAAGACACAAGAGCTTGGAATAATACCAGCAAGATGAGCGTTTACTGTCTCTCAAGTAATCCACGAACTTTTGTGATTCGTTATACCAGGCCGCGAAACTACAAATGATGGATTTAAAACAACATTTTAAAAAATAATTTTTGGTTCGGGGATTTGCTTATCCCGCGTTCAAAAGTAGTGAAGAAATTATAGTCTGTGAGACTGCGCTACAACAGTTGAAGGTAATTAATTTATGCAGTTTTCATCAGATTCATAAAATTGCTGTAACTTTTAATGGTGAAAGAGGAACTAAATTATTGTGGTACTGGTTACTTTAGCTAATTAATTTCTTAAATGTATATATATATATATATATATATATATATATATACTTAACTTATATATAATAAAAATCGACTTAACAAGTCTGCCCCCTAATGTTAAATAAAAGTCTCGGACACCTAACATTGAAAGAAAATTTTTATCTTTTCTTTTTCTTTCTTTATAATATTTTTTTTCAAAGCATCTACGTCAAACGATTGACTTTTTCCGATTCTAAAAAGAAAAAAAATTCAAGAATTAATATTTTGAATTTGAAATAAAATTGGAATTATTATAATTACTATCATAAGCGCACTGTAACACAATTACCAAAACTTTTATCTACTTAAATTCTCCCTGTTTAAATGTACTTAAGCATACTATTTATATAATTTTCTCAAATTCTTAAACTTATATTTGCTTTTGTAAAATACGATCAGCTAAGAAAAATTATCAGCAAGTATAAGGGCTGTTTTTTTTAATTAATAATCATGATTATGCATTCACTTGTCACTTGTAGTAGTTAAATGAAAAAAAACCCATAAAACAATTGAGCGGAAGTAATCAGTGTTAATCCAGTTCGGGTAACTACTATGTGCAGTATTTGTGATACCCAAACTGACGTCAGGCAGGAGAAAAATTAATTTTGCCATTTTCTATTATGAGAAAAAAAAAAAGAAATTGAAACCAAAAGTAGTTCATGACTACAACAACAATACGGGAGGTGTTGTGATAAATTTAATGAACATCTTACAGACTACCCAGTTGCAAGAAAACGAGGTAAAATACATTACCAATAGATATTTTCCATCTCCTAGACTAGGCCTTATGTAATTCCTTCATTATGTATAATTAGGCAAGAGTTGCGAAAAATAATATGAACTACAGAACTTCAATCGTCGAACAAAATAAGTCAAATGTTCAGCTACCAGAACCAAGGCAACCTAGTGTAAGCTTGCTGCGTCTCACAGATTGACACTTTCTAGAACTCATTCCACCAACGCGAAAAAAAAAATGTACTCCAAGCAGAGTGTTTTATGCGCTGTCGTAAAACCGATGAAAAAGTGAAGAGGATAAGACGTTAGACACGAGTTTATTGCAAAGAGTGTTATATGGGCTTGTGCGCAGTACCGTGTTTTGGAATATACCATACTGTAAAGGATTTGTAAAATTTATGTATTGAAAATAATTTTGTTGTGTTATTATATTATATTATACTAGTTATAATATATTTAGCTTCGGAATTTTGTTTAATTTGCTCTAATTGAATAAGATGTGTGTGTAATCCATTGCTTTTTTATGCGTATGTAAAAATTATGAATAAAGTAGTTATTGCATTTAAAATTTTATTCTTGTAATAAAAAACATTTTCTAAATTTTATAATAATATAAAGAACAAAATTAAATAATCAAAAATGTTTTCCAATTTTGGTCAATTTTTCTGAAATATATATTACATTTTAAAGGCCCAGTGGCCGAGTGGTAGCGTATCGCGCTTCCACACCACATGTTCGAGGGTCTATCCTCGGGCTGGGCAAAGTCAACTCAGCCTTTCATCCCTCCTGCAGTGGGTTGATAAATGAGTACCAAGCCTGCTTGGGGACATAAACACTGGGAGTCTCGCTTCAGACTGACCACCTCATCGGCACATCCTCCCATACACCTCAGTGCCTAATGGTCACGTATACTGGAATGGGCACAGTAGGCCCTGGCCCTCATGTACTGTTGAGCCACTGAGTTTATGTAACATTTAAGGAGTTAATAGGATTTTTGTATTACACTTAGAACTACTATTTGACTTTTACTGAAATTTGTAGCATTGGTTAGTAAGATATTTTTTATCTAACTTTGTTAAGGTATCCGACTAAGTTCGGAACTGTGATTTTAAAAAAGCGCATAAACGGATAATTTTCATGATATTTAGTGTCACTTAGATTAGAATACATGTATAAAATTGTTTTAAGGACATTTTGACAAAAAGAATTATTTAAATACAATATTTTGGCAAAAATTAGTTTAGAATAATTTTCTTTTCAAAATGTTCTCCTTTTATAAAAAAAATTGCTTCTAAAAAAATATTAATATTTCCCGCGCGCGCGCTTATATAAAGTAAAGACATTTCCAGAGAGTCTGATCTAAGATTTTTGAAGAATTCACATTATTTTCAGAGTTACCACCAAATGAAGTAATTATTGGCGTTTTTTTCTTAAAATTTCTCCCCTCTGTTGTCGTAAAATAGATAAACCCACTTCTAAGTTATATATTTCAAAAATTTCATTTGAGACTCTGTGGACAGGTCTGACATATGAGCAGGCAAAATATTATTATAATAGAAGCAATTTCACAAAAGGAGGATATTTTGAAAATGGGTGAATCTATGTTCATTTTTTTTGTCAAAATAATGTACTTAAATAATTTTTTATTGTAATACTATTCTTAAAACAATTTTATATACATTTTCTAATCTAAGTGACACTAAATATTATAAATATTATCTATTTACACGCTTTTGCAAAATCACGGTTCCGAACGTAGTCGTATTCCTTAAGTAATCTTGTCTGTGTGTGTGTGCTTGTGTAGAAATTCTCATTACAAATTTAATATAGTTATATACTTTATTTAATGTATCACTCCATTTTCTCTGAGTCATTACAAATAATTTAAATTTTATCCCGCTACAGTGAAAAACTGAAAAATCATTCTTATTTACTTAGCGTCTGATCATTTTTCTTGCTCTTTTGATTTACTGTATAAACGAGGTAGGTATTTGTTGCAGTGCAGACGAGAAGTTCGACGGAACATACCACACGAACGTGGTGGTTCGAAACAACGGCAGTTGCACGTACATCCCTCCGGGCATCTTCAAGAGCACCTGCAAGATCGACATCACTTGGTTCCCCTTCGATGACCAGCGCTGCAAGATGAAGTTTGGATCGTGGACCTACGACGGAAACCAGATTGACCTGCAGCTGTCTTCCGTGAAAGGGGGCGACCTGTCCACTTACATCACCAATGGAGAATGGGAGCTTATTGGTGAGTTATACGCCGAATTTTTTATCCCATCACTGTGTCTGTTGAATTAGAATATAGTACATAGGAAATAGTTTTAAGAATATTATCGCAAGAAAAAAATAACTTAAATGTGATGTTTTTGTAAAAAACGAAGAAAATATGACATATTTTATAAACATTCTCCTGTTATGAAAATATTTCTATACTAATAATAATTTGCTTATATATAGCTAAGACTTATAAATCGGGGTTGAGATAAAATTTTTGAAAAATTCACACTATTTTCAGAGTTACGATTAACTCAAATAATAAAGGGGTTTTTTTTTGTTATAGTTTCTCTAATAATCTGATGTATTAAAATATGAATAAATCCACTTCCAAATTTTACATTTAAAAAAATCTGCTTTAACCCCGGTTCAGAAGACATACCTATATATAGACAATATAGTGTTATTATAAAAAGTATTTTTCATAAAAAGAGAATGTTTTGGTTACATGTATTTCTTCACTTTTTGCTTATAAAAACTGCATTTAAATAATTTGTTCTTGAATTAATATTCTTTAAAATTTTTTAAATATATACTCTGATTTGACACTAAACATCCAAAAATGTATCCATTTATGTATTTTTAAAAAAATCCGGTTTCGCGTCTTTTAAGTCAACCATCATAATATAAAATAACTGTATCCATTCAGCTTTTAATAAAATAGTACAAAGTCGTATAATAAAATTTTCAGAAATATATATACAAAATTATTATCTTACGATAAAATCATTTTTCATTTTCAAAATAAATGACATATATTAAGAAAAAGATAACATACTTTTTTTATTTGCCTGTTTGTTTAATTGGAAATATTTCTTTGCAGTCTTTAACATTAATGTTCATTTTCTCTTTTATGAAAGTCCCAACGGCGATTCAATTCTTACTAATATACCATCTTTATTAGTCTAAAAACTGGCCTTGATATCCGTGGGAGAAATATCAGCCATAGATAAAAAAAAAAAAGGTTGTATTAAGAAATGAATGCATATGAAAAGGTAAATGCAACTGACGGCAAATTCTTACAAACAAATGTAACTACTCATGACAATTCCTTCAAGGAGAAACCATAACTAACAAAACTCACACATACTATAATCATTATGGGGAAAATATCTCATAAAATAGTTCGTAATATAATAGAAACTGTGTAAGAGTTTCTTTTTTTTCCTACACCAAAATATTATAAAATCTGCTTGTATACTGTTCGATCAAAATTTATTAACGTCTAAATTTCTTAAAGTTAGAAAGTTTTAAAAAATATATTCATCAAAGAAAAATTAGTGTGAATAATTTAATTTGAAAGTTATCACAAAAAGCAAAACAAAAAGAACGCACATAAGTTCAATAAAACTTCTTTAGGTGACTCAATCAAAAGAAATTCTTTTAGAAATATAGGTATGCCTAACATCAAATTCTTATTCTTGACATTTTTGAGAAATAATGAGGCTTTATTTTGAGAATGAAATATGAATGTTTGCGATCATGATGTAGGAAATTTTTATTGTATTGTGAATTACGTGAATTCTTTTGTCTAGTTTGAAGTTTTAAAAATGGTTTTAGTCGGTAAAAATAATCAAACTCTCGTATAAATATTAAATAATGATATATACTTGTATACATATATATATATATATATAATGCGACACATAAATTTTCATAAATATAACACACAACAAAACAAAACTTAAGACAAAAAAGTATATTAGTGAAGAAAAAGAAGATAATTGCAGTTTCAGGAGGAAAAAATCCGTGAAAGCATTACAAAAATAGATTATAATTAGAAATGTATCCTTTCCTAACTACATTTGTTTGAAATAAGTGAAAATAATTTTAAAGTATCAATTATTTTCAAACAATGAATAAAAATTAAAAAGGCGATACAAATGTATCACCTTTTCAGGCTTTCAATTAAGCTGTTGAATTTAAAAACAGGAAGTGAAGTTCAGGCGTGGAGTAAACATTGTTCCAGATCATGTAATGGCCTTGTGAAGTAGGACTTAACAGAAACATGTCTACCAACGTAAACACAAATATACTGCTGACCACAGAAAATGCAACACAAAGAAGGACCAGAAATATCACAGAGAAATATATTTGGCATATAACGTGTTGTGCAAAGATCCAGCGATAAAAATTGCATCCTCTTGTGACGTGTAGATGATGAGAAAATCAGTTGTTAGTGTAGCCGTCATTGTTGGCTATAACACCTGTCACACGCCTAGGCATAGAATCAAAGAGGCTTTGGATGTATCTTTGAAGTACAGCAATCAATGTGGTTTCAACATATTGACAAAGTTTATCTGATTTAGCTTGGGGGGTATCCCTGGCAAGTCGTTGTGCAAGCATGGACCACTCGTTTTCGTTTGGCTATAAATCGGGAGAACAAGCAGGCTGAGGATACAATTCAATCTGATGGGTAATAAGCTCTTGAACGTTGTGTTCCTCGTGTGGTCGCTCATTATCCTGTTGGAATATGGCTGATAGCAAGCTCTCAATGTTATTTAGTACCACGAGCTCCAACACCTCAGAGATGTGGCACTGGCTGTTCAGTGTACCGGCAATACGTACTAGACGGGTAAGGCAATGAAATCCAATAACACCTCAAACCATGATAAAGGGTGCAGGATCAGTGTGGCATTGCATAACGTGACAGTTCGGCATCCTCTCACCACGTTGTTTCCACACTCGAATCCAAAAATCATGATGTTGCAGGCAGAAGCGGGATTCGTCAGTAAATGTCGTTCCATTTCGTTGTCCATGTCCGTCGTTCATTACACCATTCGTGGCTCAAACGTCTCTTGTTTCCATTCAAGAGTCAAGGAAGCATAGGACGCCTTGCGAGCATTCCACTCTGCTGCAAATGGCTTCGAATGGTACGAGCGAGCACCAAATGATGCGTAAGAGACTCAATGTGTTGTGTTATGGTTCGAGATATGGCTGCGTGGTCCATCACTGCTAGGCACACATATCGCCTGTCATCACGTTAAGTGGTGCCATGATTTGGCTCCAATCGATCCCATAGGTCCGTCATTTCTTTAGGCATCCAGCAATGACAGATCCGCATCGCATTTGCTTGGTTTTGTCCAACACGTTGACGGATTTCTCAGTAGGATAGACCGCAATACCTATAGGCTACTATTTATTCTTCTTCGGTCGAATTCAGAAACTTCGTCGAAAAACGCTCGATGTGTTTCACTAGGTATTGGTAAACAGCTTCGCGAAAGAAAAAAAACTGCACTATAAACAAATAACTTACTTCAAATCTCCAATCTGTTCTCACCCAATATAGCGCTTTCTAAAGAAGCTACGGGCACGCGTGATGTGCGTCTGCGCTATACTGCTAATATGATTTGCTTATTTCATTGCCGCCAAAGCATGATGTAAATTTCAAATGGTTTGCATGCTTTCTTCAGGATGTTACGTTTTGTGTGGCCAGCAGTGCATATTCCATCGGATATAATGCAGACGGACATCGGAATGAGATGATATTGAACAGTCCATTCAATATCCTCCCAACCATCGTACTTTTGATAGTTTTTAAAAAGATAAACTTAGAAAACTCACACGTTATCAGCCATCACAATGATCTGGAAGTGTGATTTGGTTGCGAAAAATCTGCGTTTTCAGAAAAAAAAGCATGAAGTCTGCATCTTGTTTCTTGGGATTAAAATAAATTTAAATTGCGTTTAATGTCTTGAATTTTTCATTAAAAATGGAACACATATTCTTTACTTGTATATATTGTTACGAATGTTGTGTAATTAATACTAAAAAGTGTGTAAATAGTTTGTATCTGGATTTTAAAAGCTTAATATTTAGTTTCTGTTCTATTTATTTTATAATAATAAATATATTTGCAAGCAACGCTGCCTCTTACATCATAATGATGTTTCAATTGAAACTTGGTGAAATATTGGCGATACGCTCGAGTTAGCATCATTTTTGGTGACCCATATATGCGACTTTTTTGGTAATTTGTCTATCATATGGGTGCACCTGGAAATTAATGGAAATGTTCTAGGAAGTTTGCGGATCTTTTTCGAGAGAGATCAAACAGACTTTAAATAGCAACCGCTGGCTGAAACTGAGTCAGTATCACTTTACATGTTGATAACTTCGGTTGCTAATATCGAGCGATTGTTTTTTATCATTACGTATTGGTATTTGTAGACACTGATAGGGGTTTCTGAGTGCTGTAGAAAGTGTGAAGACCTTCTGGGATTTATTTTGAGAATTTTGCTGCTACATCCTGTATTTTGCAGATAATTTATCTGCAATAAATTTCATCGCTCTTGTGGAACTGTTCTGCTCTTTAAGACAGATATTTTATCGTATGGAAGAACTATTTTTAGACGCTCAATTCAAAACCTGAAAAGACCAAAACTTTAAGCAATAAGAAACTTCCCATAATTGTAAATGAAAATTAGAATATAAGATTTCCATATAAAGCGATTAATTATTTCAGTACCTTAAAATATTTTAATACATGTAACATTTAGTAATAATTTTTGCAAGAAAATTTCTAGTAGAAAAAGCTTTTAAGACAATAATTCTCAAACTCAATATTTGGGACCCAATATTCAACCATAATTTGCCCCCCCCCCCCTCCTCCTTACAAATAACAATGTATTGCATTCAGTAATACTATACTTTTAACACTAAATCTGTAATATGACTTTTTCTTAATTGCCACCTGCGTATATAAACTTCGCGGACAGCCAAAGCATGAATTGCCCCGCACGTATATTTACATCTTTCCGAAGTTCGATCTTTGTTTTGCACTACTATCCATAATATTTTTACGAAGGCTTTGGAATACAATAAATGGACCCTGACAATGATTGCGAAGGTTTTACATGTTTCACAGAGGGTTTTCTTTTTTTTATCTTCTTCCCCTCCCCATAAATCACATAATCTAGCCTACGTGGGAAGCGGTGGCATTAAGGGGCGAATCGCGTAAATTGTAATCGGTAGACAAGGGATTAATTATAAACCGTACATATTATCAAGATAAGTATTGATGTTTGTATATAATTTCATACATGACTAGCCCTTCTAAACTTAGTATTGTTATATCAGTTATAAAATACATTTTACATTCCTGATACATTTATGAGTGTATTATATCAGTACAAATGTGTATTTTATTTTCTATTATATCAGAATGTATTTTGTTTGCTTATACTTTCATTAAATTAGTACTTTTTTAATATAGTCTTTTGTTTTCGATTTTTCAATTTGCTCTAGCCCCCCTTGTAGAGTTATCACGCCCCCTTAAGGGGGCGGGCATCATAGTCCGAGAAACGCTGTTTTAGGAGCATAATGTAAATGAAACTCAAACCTTCAACCTCTAATCAACGTTAGGTAATTCTCTTTCAAGCTCGAAAATAATTGAAATTTTAATGAGCTCATCAAAAAGTCGTAATGGAATTTCTAAGTTAAGAAAATGGGAAAAAATTCAATTTTTTCTTCTTTTTTCATGATGCACGAAAGTTGATTCCATAATAAATTTAAACATTATATGAATAGTAAATATTTTTATGAGAAAATAAAAAATTGTAAAGCAAGATACTGTGTGTGAATTTGATGACTAGAATTCCGTATAAACTGTGAATTTAGAGGTGTGTATGTACCTCTATATATAACTTATTTTGCTGAAGTTTACTTCCAACGTAACCGATGAATGTGTAGCAGTTTTATAGGAAACTGAATGATCTGAACAAAGGAACATCAAACTTCACATTCCACGGACTGCTACTTCAAAATTCATATCCTAAAAAGGAAGGAATATATTAATATTTGCAATTAAATTTTTTAAATAGTTTCTCTACTAAAATAGATGCGTGATATTTGGAGAATATTTGAAGCTCTGAAGAAATTTTTATGAAATTAATATATGAAAAATTGATGTGTCCAATTTCTTATTCTCCCAATATGAATAAACTGTTTTTAGGAATTCAAGTCTTATATTTTTCAAATCGTACTATTGGTCCACTTTCTCCCTATATTTATTTATTTATTTATTTATATATCTTGTTCAAATTTTCAATCACTAAAAAAATAATTTTTATTCATCCACTGAAGTTAAAAATACATTTTTTTAAACTCGTAGTGGATGACTCTTTATGTTAATAGTTTTTTTTTCAAATTTTAATCTTTAATTAAATTTTAGTTTTTTTTTTTTTTAATTTTAAATATAATCTGCTTTATTTCTGACCAAGTTTAGTTTATCTGCAACAGATGGCGCCAGTAATTTTTTCTAACGAATTAAAAATTGACTATAAAAAAAATATTACTTGTTTAAAGGAAGAGTCGAGGGCAATATATATATATATATAATTGGGTTGTGATTGAATTTTATATATATATATATATATATATATATATATTTAGTACAGTCGAAAGCTTAGTGATAGACTTTAGATATCAACAGTTTAAAAACAGCATACATATAGTCATACCACATCATTTAATACCGAGTGAAATGGATGCGTTACGGCTGAAACATGCATATGAGAAAAGTGACTCTCTCACTCATCCCTAGATCTCTAGTACCAATAAATCTACTGACCTGAAATTTGGCAGGCATTTTTTTTTCAGTATATAGAGATCCACTAAGAACCATTTTTGTTGAAATCTTCTCCCATTGTGTCATAAGATTATCCTTAATTTAACTCGGAAAATGTTTATATATGAAATGACAGATGAATCTGGGAATACAGGCAATTCGCTATATTTCGCTTTGTTATTTTATTTGATAAATCGTTCTTTTTAATCATTCTAATTTATAACCTGCCGGAAAATCCGGCGTATAACACGCACGTTTAACACAAAAAACAAGTAATATATAAAAAAATAATAATAAATTCCTTCTTAGATGAAAGAAAAATTTTATTTTAGCTACTTTTTATTAAATAGTTGCAATTAATATAAATATGTATATACATATGACAAAATCACAACATTAAGTGGTAATTAATTTTTGTTAATTATCATTGAAGTATCGTATTGTCAACCAAAACAATCGTGTATATAAAATTTCAGTTCAACTGAATGCTTTAAAACGTAAAAAAAAACCTTTTCAAGTTTTGACACAAGTCGCCAAAAATGATGCCAACGTGGCTGTGTGTATTTGTAATTATTTAAATAATTTGTTTTAATCAATTATTTTTATTAATTATAATTAAATTATTGTATTGTCATCTTAAATAATCATGTATATAAAATGTCAGCTCAATTGAGAGCTTTAAAATGTATTTTATTAACGATTGAAAATAAATAAATATATAGGAATGTGAGCTAATATTAGGAATTGAAATAAGATCGAAATTTACGGGTGAGCGATTATACGCTGGGTATAAAAATGATATCTTCAAAAATAAAAAAAAGAGTTTGGTATAAAAAAAACTTAGACTTCTACAGTGATCGGGATATTGTTTATTTAAAAGAAATGCCACATCTTATGAATTTAAAGTGTAGTTCTGGAAGTATACTATTTTTTTGAAAAGCCTGGGATAATAAATACCTCGAATAAAATACTTCAAAATATAAGGTCATTGCATACATACATTTTAGATTTTTTCAAAAAAAAGGGGGGTTACGCGTTTTACACTAAAAATTAAAATATATAGCTTGGAAGTATATACACGCGTTATTCATTGGTGCTCGTTATACACCGGAATTTACGGTGCTTAAAACTCTTCAAAACATTAATTAAATTCTCCAAAATTTAATTATTTTTTTATCCTCTCAGTTTGATTGTTATTTTTTTCAATTCACCTGCACGAAGAACGTATGCACCTGCTAATAAAGCAAAAATATAAGTATAAGAAAATGTGAGATATTTTTCTGATCCTTCAGAACAAAAATAAAATGCAAGATACAAATTTATTCATATTTTCAGGACAATGTGACAACGCTGAAAGCTAATCTAACTGCTCGGTTGGCTCATCTAAATTCATACAAAATACTAGATCCCTGTGAGCAGATGACACGAAAACACTGAAAGAACATAATCTTTCACGACAGCAGCTTCGAATATACTTTTCTTCACATTCTAATGTTATCTCTTCCTCCCCAGGACCTGAGTCATAAAATCGTTTCAAAGAATTTTTCCCTCGTAAATTTATTTAGCGTCCAAGAAGCGCATAAATCAACAATAAGATGTCAAATGCGATGCAAAATTTGAAGGGGGATGTACGTGCATTTAAGGTAATGATATTTCCCCATAAAATTTTAACGTCATTTTCATTCAAATCTGCAATTTCAAGCTGTTAAAATTGATAGGCCCTTTAGACTACTGTTTCATAAAATTAATCTTTCGGAAAGATTTAAAGTCGTGATTCTAAAAGTAAATGACGTGTGAAATATGTTATGTCAGTTTTAGACGCAGAATCATTTTGATTCGTTGTTGATACAATTTTTGTGTTTTAAGCAGCCTCTTCGATCAAGTATTTAAAAAAAAATATGAAAAGCTTAATAGTATTTTCTATGTTATTTTGAATACTTCCGAGACGTTTCATGAAATGTTATTTTAATCCATAATTTTTTTAAGCCAATTTGGATACATAAAAGACAATTCAGTATTTCGCGGGACGTTCGATTTAATGTATGCAAAAGTACATAAATACTATAATGAGGATTTATTTTTACATTGATGACTTATTAAATTTTTGATAAGCAGGCTATAAAATCATTTTTTTTTAAAAATACTCTTTCATTGATACCTTGATTTGATTAAGATTGCAATATTAAAAAGCAATATTATTATAAAAATGATCTAATACTGCAAACATGTAGTATATAGTTTTACATATTAAATTTCTTCGAAAAACTGTACTTTTTAAAGTGTACCAAAAATGTCCAAGCGTAAGCTAATCTGTGAAAAGCCCAGATAACGTTTATCTTCCAAAAATTTATACAAAACTCAATTGTGCCACATGCCAAATTCAATCTGCGTAATTCAACTAACAAATGCAAAGGGGGAAAAGTAGGCAGTATCGAGACGGCAAATAAACATAAAACATGAGATCACAAACCCCGTTTAGTCTGAGAAAAATGCATACTTAATAGGCGTCGGGAAGACGATGACCCATTCGATGGGAAGGGCCAAACGAATGCAAAGATTTGATGCACATTGGTGCGGTTGAAGGAACTTACACGTATATAAATTTCCAACTCGTATGGGGAGAATAAAAACGGGAGTACCGGCCACTGGGCACCAGAACATGTGGTTCATGCGCGATGTTGCACCAGCACCTTTTTCGAACTCGGGCTGGAACCACCTTCACGCTACATATCGATAGAGCTACATTGGAAGCGGTGGACCTGTTGCTCGACCTCCACGCTCCCGAGACCTTAATCTCTTGGGGTTTTCCCCCTGATGTAGCGAAGGATCTCATGGCACGGATCTTCGTCGGTTTAGCTGACAACGCCAGCACACCGGATTTTCTTGAACGAATCCAACAATCCTTCGTCTCTTAGACTAAATGTGTTTTGCGTCTCCATGTAATATGGTTATTTGCCATCTCCATGTAATATGGTTATTTGTCATCTCCATGCTGCCTGCTATCACCCTTCCGAATTTGACGTTCGAATTTGGCAGTACTCTGTATAAGCAAAGTTCAAAAATAATTTCAAATATGTTACCATGAGGATGAGAATGTTGTCAAGCTCGTAAAAAAGGATTTAATACCCAGCACTATATTTTACATGATCAGCATTTGTGCAACATTAATAAAAACGATTATATTATTTCAGTTTTTTAGATTCGAAATTTTGTAATGAAACAATTTACATATAATGTACATTGTTGCATGTGTACTTTAACTGTAGTAAATAATTGATTTTTCATTAACTGGAATATTCCACAATAGAATGATTGCGAATAATTTAGTTGCCTTATTTCTACAAAATCTTTTTCATTCATTGATTCTTTTTATTCAAAGAGAATAATGAGTACTCCTTTAAAATTGTTTATTTCCAACTAAAGTAGATGTTGTTATCTTGTCCAAGCAGTGCAAAGAAATCAAATGGCGCCGAAGCATCAAAAATGACCATTGCAATGTCGAAGACCTTTGGCGAATAGAGCAGTTGATGATCTATGTAGTTAAGGTCTATGTCGTGGAATTTAGCCAACATATAAGGATAATATAAATATGTTAAGGAGAATGTTGAATGCTAGGATAGAGTAAGGACAAGTATTGTAACACCTTTGGCCACAACAGGGGATATTTTCATCTCTTTAAAGTGTCTTGTACGTAGTCTGGCTATAATGGTTGAAATTACGTGGCTACAATTAAGTTCTTGCTTGATGTGCTTCTTAACTGCATGGAAGGCGAGTGTATAATTGGGTATTAGCATAGATAAGGGTAAAGCTATCGGAAAGTTGAATTCCAATCCGCCTGGGCAGGGTTATAAGCCTGATCATTGCCGAAAATGTCTACATAGGCCTGCATCCATTGCAAAATCCAAGTTATTTTGGCTACTCTCTACTGTTTCTACAACTGGAAGTAACTGAAACAGGTAATTAGTAAATATGGAAACAAAGATACAAATTTCATGCATGATAATATGAAATAATATAATGATAGCTTTTTTAAATAAAAATACATTGAATTACTAGGGTAAAAATTATTCATTCATTCAATATTATTCTATCAATTTTAAATTTTGTGTCATTACGTTTCCCTAAATTCCTTTCATACGTGTATATAATTTGCAAACAAACATCATTTAACAGATATTTGTATTCAAAATTCATACAAGTAATATCTTTTAGGATGTTACTTTCCGTTACGAATTCTATGCTCTAATCTATATTCTCTTCCAGAAATGCCCGGTACACGCAATGAGATAGTGTACGCATGCTGTCCAGAGCCTTACGTGGACATCACGTTCTGCATCCACATCAGGCGCAGGACACTCTACTATGGCTTCAACCTCATCATCCCCTGCGTTCTCATCTCATCCATGGCACTTCTCGGATTCACATTACCGCCGGACTCAGGCGAGAAGCTCACGCTAGGTCAGACTTATTCTATAGTACATATGTTTGAAATAAAAAACACACAGAAAATTTAACCAACTCTTTGTTCGTTGCTTACGCAAGTGCTATATCATTAAAATATGACATGATCACCTTTTACGGTTAATTTAACCCGTTCAGGACCATGATCACAAATATGTTTCTCCCTCCAAGGCCCAAGGTATATATGTGATTGAGCTTTCCCTCCTCGTAGGCCCATGATCACACCGGTGTGATCAGAGTTAGGAACGTTTTTATATTAATAATGTTTCATAAAACTTCGAACTTCAATATGTGCTTTCAGCTACGTGTTTTTTTTTAAATTAGATCCGAGATATTTATGAATATAAACAACTGCACATGTTTATTTTTTGAAAGAATCGGACATTTAGAGGTTTGTGATGTATTGTTCTAGGGATTTATGTTTATATTTTGAATAATTTGGTTTAGTTTTCCAATATTTTCTATACTCATATTTAAATGTATGGGATTTTTTCAAATTTTTTTTTAAAGTGTATGTATTATTTTTTTTATTATTATTATTAAAATGAAAACATTTTCTTTAAAATTCGCAATTGTTTTTTTAAATATGGCGAACATTCTAGTACTCCATGTTCAAATATTATCAATGATAGTAAATTGTAAGTTTTAGCGTATTTGATTGCATTTAAAACTTTATATGGATTTCTAAAGGAAATTAGGCTTAGCAGGGAACTTCAACCGGTCCCGTGCGTGCGTATCCTCTCCGAACGCACGGGCCTGGGGAAGCGCTTTTTTCTCCTTCCGCTGATCCTGAAGGGGTTAAAATTAATGACAGGTATTGACATTCTCTTAGAATTATAAGATATGGTGAGGTGACCGATGGCAGCCTTTAAGTCATTCTTCCTGTGGGATTCGTTGTCATACTTTCAAAAGTGATGATTTAGAGATTTAGTAACATTCGCAATCCAAGATACTACTTTTCTTCAATTCCCTGTTTATCAGAGAATCAAACCTGTGATATACAAATTTTAATTTATGACCTATTTCTAAGAATGGTCTCATATGACACGTTGCTATTTAGAAAAAAAATTTACAAAGCCATTTTTGTAATCTATATTTATTTTTTTTATTACTTATTTTATCAAAAAAATATGGCTATTTAAATTATACAAAAACTTAAAAAATTAAAAAAAAATAATATGGCACCATTTTAAATGTACAATAAATAACAAATTAATAAATTATATGTAATAATTTCTTTAAAAATTAACTTCAATGTCTTGATAGTAAGACTGTCAATATGATTTAGTTTATTTTCTTATGTATTTGTATTACATAAGAAGCATGATAATTGAATAGATTAAACTAATTGTTAAATTGACTGGAAATATCTTAGAACCTTAATAATCTTTTAACTTAGGAGCCTTTAACTTTCAAAGAGGAATATTACAAAAAATCTTTGTTAATTAACTTTAATCAGATTAATTTATTAATTATTTTTGTTTGATAATATGTCATTAAAAGCATTTATATTAAAAGTAAGATACGTCCTAGTTTTAAAATGTATGCCATTTCTAAAACTATTCCAGTAACTTTAGATAATTTTACCTGGATTACAATTATCAAACTTCCAATATAAATCCAACTAATATTAATGTTTATAAAGCTATTTGTTACCCGTAAAAGGGAACAAAATAAAGATTTTTAATTTCACAAATTCATTTATATCATATACTTTTAAATAAACAAAACTTGTTCATGAGAAGATGACCCATTTTACAAATTCTATATTTGATGAAGGAAATACTTGGTTATGAAAAATGGACAGCATAAAGAGAGAGACTTAAAACAACATAAAATACTTTTTATTAAGAAATTTCATGCTGTTCATGCTTTTATGCTTTATAGAAAAAATGTACCAACATTATTTGAAAGAATTTAATTTACTTTTTTGATCCATACTACTGATCGAATATAAGATAATTTATTTCTAAGGAAAATAATTAAACTGTTAAGCTTTAAAAAATTATATAACATATTTTGAAATTAAATCTACAATCAATTATCCAGAAATAATTCACCTTCTACTCTTACAAACAATGAACAAGGATAAAAAGTTGAGTATAAGATTTTTAAAGACAAACTAAAAGTTAATCAACCACGGTATCTCATTAAAGAAAATGATTTCTGTAACAAAATACTACAACCTAAGACACACATACATCCAACTTTGATTCTTGGGTCAAAGATAACGAATTTAATAATGACTCACGGCGTAATTTGTCATTTCCCGAAGCTAAGCTTTGAAGTAAATTACGAGTTCTAAAGCTCCGATATTAGAATTTTTTATGTATAGAACATGACGAAGAGTTTATCGTTCTTTATAATGTCTTCAGAATATGTAGTGATCATTTGAACCAACATCAAAATATCGATCCAAAAAACAGAATTTTAAAAATTGGGGAAAAGTGGTGTAACACTTCTTTTATTATCATATATTTTCAATAGAATTTGGATGATACTTTGATCATTTGAAGGTCAAGTTATATATATATGTAAAAAAAATAGTTTTTTATTCTTTGATTTTTACTGTATCATAAGAATACTTACATCTATAATTATCCTCCCAACAAATTCATATCTCATTTAAAATATTTATTGTAAGCTTTTTGATACTTGTTAGCTTACATGTACATTACTCTTAAAGTTTTAAAAAATTTCAGAACTTTAAATAAAAAACTGAAATTTATGGGAATGATTTAGTCATAAAAATTGTAATGAAATGACTACATTGGTTATACTGAATATGCTATTGCACCATAAGTGATTGTCTTTCCAAATGCTCATTCGATTAAACAAATCAGATTCAATATTCTACATTGCTATTTAATTAATTAAAATGTTGGCTACATCTATAATACTACTGATGTTCTTCATTTAAAAATATTGTTCGCTTTATATCCAAAATAGAAAAAAAAATAAGAATTGTAGAGCATATTTAATTAAACTTCATTTTTTTCGTTAAATAATATATCCGCACAGATTCTACACATACAAAAACACTGGCCAATAAATTTGAAAACTTTGAGATTAGCCCGCGCAAAAGGTTATCCAATAAAATATTAATCTTGCGTGTCTAATTCGTTGACCATTGTTTGTATTAACCTCAAAAAGTTTAAATTTGCTTTACTTAAAATTGCCATGACGAAAGTTAAATCAAATTTTGTTATTTCGTTTAAACACTATTCAAATCTACTATGCATTTTTATGGATACGTTAGTGATGTTAATATTCAATTATATATACTTTACAGAATAAAATGTAACTTAAAATGGATATGTTGCACACAGCAATACTACAATTTCACAAGCTATTCTTTATAAAATCATCAGAATTGTAAAACTGGTGTAATAATGTTGTTTTTATATTTTTTTTCGGTATAGCTTTTTCAAAAAAATACTTGTTTATATATGTGTCAGAAATTATTGTTCTTTGAAGTTTACATTGCAAATGAAAATTTGAAATATGAAAATAAAATTTTATAAAAACATTTTTCAAACGTATAATTATTTTCAGGGGTGACTATCCTGCTATCGTTGACTGTGTTTCTTCTGCTGGTTGCTGAGACCATGCCACCTACATCAGATGCTGTTCCTCTCATAGGTGACAAAATTATAGTTTAGGAATAATTATATAACACTTAAATAAGTATCAATTAAATAACATTCATAGTTTGTGGCACTTTTTAAAATCATTCTCTCTTTAAAATAATGACAGCAATTATATATATATATATATAAAATTTGCAACACAAACTGTGAGGTTTGTACATGATATGGGCTTGATGAATGTAATATTGAAATGAGAAGATTCGAATTTTTTGCTGTCGATAAATAACGCCCCCCCCCCCTTTTTTTTTTCTATGTAACTTTCTTCTAAATTGGAATGCAGTTTTTAATATATCTATATCATGGCTTAGACAAACATATTATGAGTTGCGGGGATATAGTTGGATATTTATTAATTCGTTCACAGGACCATGATCAGATATATGTGGTCATTTCAGGGCCCGATGCAGCATCATATGTGACATTGCATTTTTTCCGTTCTGAGACCCGTGATCACACCGGTGTGATCTTTATTTGAAACGTATGAAGTTTGAAATGATTATAAACTATCAATTTTGGCGTATTTTATTACAATAATGATTTAATATGTATATTTAAATGGAGTTTGACTTAACAGGAAAAATTGCACGGTCCTGAACGGATTAATATTATAGTAGTAAGTAGCAAAAACAAGCTGGTACAAGCTACAGAATAACCTCATGTGGGGAGGTAAATAATCCAAAAATAGGTTCAAGAGGAAATCTCAATTATTTTGTGGAATGGTGTTAGAAAATATCAAACGAACTTGCTTACGAACCATGACTAGTTAACTTTTTTAATCACTGCAAACTAATAAAGAGTGTTGTATTAATGTAATTCATTGGTGTGTGGTTTGTAAGCAGTATAATTTTTTTTATTGACAGACACAAATTTATCTAAGCGATAAATATAACTACTTGCTACCATGTGTTTATTTCGGAATTCTTTTTGCACGAGATTATAATAGAAACAATTTTAGACCATCATTCTACAATATGAATCTCAAAACTTCGGATTCCAATGGGCTAACACTGGTACCAAAACACCATCGATCCGGCTTTCCAAGCTTATGTTGAGTACATTGGAAAATTTAGGCTGTCAATGAATCCTACAAGATCAATTAAGAGACACAATATAATATATAAATAATAAAATTTAATATTCTAAATATAATTAGGGATTAATTTAGATTTATATAAAATCCTACAACAATTGACAGAGATAGGTACTTTACATAATTAGATTAAACATTATTATTAAGATTAATGAGATTTATGTCTGCGAATTTCAAATGAAAGTTGTTTGCTGTTGAGAATCTAATTTATTAGCAGAATTTATTAGCCCTATCTTCAGATGTCACACTTACTAAATATTTTAATACAGTTTCAATTAACTTGGATCAGTAAATAAGGTTTTATATCTCATTTGAGTGAATGTTTTTTCACGTATATGAGTAGTTCTTTTCACTAAAAAAGAGTAACAAGTAAATTTACGCAACCGATCAAGTTGCGTGAGTGTCAGATCTAAAACTTCCTACAATGGTGAATTTGAATAGTTTTTCTTTATTTTTTTTCTGTAAAAATATCTCAACATCAATAACTAAGAATTTTTATTTGAAGTTCTGAAAATATTTTGAAAAGTCTTTTTGTTGATGCAATTGAATTAAAATTTTAAAAATTAGTCTTAAAATCAATTTTAAAAAAAACTCAAAGATAAATGGCGAAAATCTACCTGGAAAGGAGTCACTTCACTCACATGTTTGCCCTAAACTGAAACGTTGAGTGTGCACTTACAGTATAGCGGTATCAATAACCAGATAAATTTCGCCTTTAGGGTTTAGTG
>BMAV01020067.1:226738-244756 GCA_019973955.1 Trichonephila inaurata madagascariensis
TAGCGGTATCAATAACCAGATAAATTTCGCCTTTAGGGTTTAGTGCACAACTCGGGAGGGGGGGGGGGTTCTTAAGCTAAAATATTTGGAGACCCTCTGCTCCATGATATGCAGAATATGCACTAATAATTTTTCAATTGTAAATCAAAGTTATAAAGCCAAATCGTAAGAAATTATCGTTTCCTTGTTTTAGTTTGCCTATATAATATGCAAGCTATAGTTATTTTATGTAGTTAATGGACTTCAGTTCCCCTAAGCTGTTCACATTTATCTTCATATTAATTATTTTAAAAAAAAAGTATTTAAATTGTACTATTTCACACTGCTTAAAAGAAGTCAGGGGAGCAAGCAAAAAAGGGAAGTGTCTGTAACCCCACGGCCATGCATGGGCTTAAAAGGGAGAATGAAAATGTAACAACGCATTAAACAGGAAAAATGAAACAAAAACTATTGTATGTGAACTTTAATTCTTTTGAATTGTACAAAGAAAATGAAATGATGTTTCAGGAAACAGTTTGGTTGCTATGACAAAAAATTAATTATTTGGTAATATTACCGTATGTTTAATTCGGTGTGCGTCCTCCCCCCGAACTGCTAAAACTCCTGCATGCATGTTTAGCATGAATGCGATGAGGCTATCGATGATACTTTGCGGAAATACTATTCCAATTTTAAAAAATGGAAATTTTAATTCTAGGACAGTAAAATGATGCCTTGGTCTTATAGGCACGTCGTCCGTGTGTCGAACATGCTCGATCGGATTAAGATCAGGAGAGCCTGATGGGTTCTCCATGAGGTATATTATTTCAGCTATAAGAAAGTTCTCCACAAGTTGAGTGGTATGAAGTCTGGCATTATCCTTCATTAAAAGAACGGAATCACCAATAGCTGAAGCCTAAATTACAACATGGGATTTCAGTATTTGGTCTGCATGCCTATGAGGCGTTAAATTCTCAATCCGAATAATATGCGGATCAGTATGTCCACCTTTGCTGATTTCAGCCAAAACCATCAAAAAACCACACTTGTTATGTGATATTTTCTTGAATGAATATAAGGTTATTTCGAGTGCCCCTTTCTCGAAATTCCCAAAGACTCACAAATGTCGCACTCTAAACTGAATATGGACTCTTCCGTGTACTGCACTAAACTTGACTAAAATTACTTTGCGTCAATCTCGATGTTCAGCAGCCCACTTTCTTCTAGACACACGGTGTCTTGCTGTAATTGGAGTACACCTCCATTGGCCTACGTGCATACAGACCACCACAAGAAGCCTATTTTTGATTGTTTTGTTTGAGACCGAAAAGAAACTGTCTTTCTACCGACATACATTGGCTGTTCTTTCTCGACAAGCTGTTAACAGGATATAATGGTCACTATTTTCTGTGAAAGCATCTACACGCTCTTGTTCTGTCTAATGTCGAGTGTGTACTGTTCCTTGGAATTGATTCCACTATCTTTCAAGGACACTTCTTATCACTCCAACATCATCCGCTACAGCTCTTTGTGTTTGCTTAGATTCCGCTATCCCGATAATCACCAAGCCATGGTTTCCGGTCGATCACGTTGTCGTGATATACTGTAGTCCCCTTTTCTCAAAACAACATC
Organism: Trichonephila inaurata madagascariensis; assembly: GCA_019973955.1. Taxonomy (NCBI): domain Eukaryota; kingdom Metazoa; phylum Arthropoda; class Arachnida; order Araneae; family Nephilidae; genus Trichonephila; species Trichonephila inaurata. Next base: position 228,350 of record BMAV01020067.1, read on the forward strand.
CAAAATTTTAAATTTTACCGCCGAGATAACGAAAAACAACAACTTCTACGAAATTATGATTTTTGCACTTATAACCTTTTTCTGGTTTTTAGCGTCATGTACGTTGATTTGCATATAAAGCTTCCTATTTATGTTTTTCGCTACACCTTAGATGATGGATGTTCTGTTTTACGCGTTAGCTATCGTAAGAAACATTTGCGTAGTTTTGCTAAATCCATGTGCTCCCTTAGTTTTTTTAGCAGTGTCAAATGCGATTATGAAGAAATTCTCATGTGCTGTGCATAGGGTTATTCCTACTCTTTACCGTACTTTAATTATAAGTTTTTTTAATTTAATTTTGAGGAAAGCCATATTTAACTTGTCTTTCATTTTTAAATTTTTCAAAGATATTTCTTTTTGTTGTTATTGTTGTTTTGTTTTTGCATTATATATTACATTGAGATATATTACCGTGATTTAAACGTTGAACATGAATGTCTCCTTCATTATCAAAGTAAAAATTTTTGTACGCAGTTATAAGTACGTATATACTCCTTGTTTTCTACGTTGCATTAAACCTAATTCATACCAGGATTCTTCAAAAGTTAAAATTATAAAATCATTAACCAAACATTTTTTAGGAACAACTAAATAAATTATTTACTTGAAAAGAATACGGCATCCCAGAAATGTCATTTCATTAATACAATTTAACATATTATTTGTATATATATATATATATATATATATAATATATATATTCAATTATCTTAATTAATTTCGAATATTCTGCCTTAGAAAGGTAATAGTAAACACATCACAAGAGAGAGACAGTTAGTATAAGTAGTTCTAAAGAATCATTTATTTTGAAATGAATTAATCACTGTTAAGCACCATTCAAACTTCATAGAATGTAACTGTCTCCATCGGAGTGGACAGTTTAATTTCCTGCTCATAATCAGTTCTGAAATTGCTTGAGAGTATCAAAAAATTTATTTCCAATTTTAATATAGCATACAAGCTAGGTTTAAAGTACCGAGGAAGGAAGAGAAAAATAAAAGTCCGTTCCATTGTCTACATATATTCTATGAATTACTTAGCTTCGAAGTCACTTCTAAGACTAAATAAAATATTTAGTTTTAGTGTTATTTTTTTAAAGCTGACTTTTCACTAGATTAACCAACGAATTGTAGGGTAAGTTCTAATAATTTAATGCTAAGTTCAATTTAAAACACAACTAAAGATTTACAAAATGTTTTGGAACAATCACATATAGATAAAAACAAAAACAGAACATTTGCGTTTGTTTCATTTATTTTTATGTTATATAGTCTCTATTGATGTCTCAAAACTTTAGACATTAATTATTTTAAATTGTGATTTACTATGAAGTGGAAGTTCCAATAAGTTTTAAATAAACTCTGTATTAATAATTTGATATATTGAACCATTAAAATAGATTTTAAGATATATTCACTAGATTTTGGAAGTTATGATATTTACGAAACACGTGAAAATCAATGAAGAACATCAATTGAATTTTGACACAAAAAATAATAATGTAATAGAAGTCATGCGTAATAACAGCTTCTGTAAAAACGTAAAGTGTCCCATGTTTGCAACCGTAGTATGAGTTTTGAACATAAGGACATATAAAACGCAGAATAAGTTTAAAGTGTATTAATCCACAAATTTTATTTTCTTCTCTTCTATAATTTCGGTTAAAAAAAAAGCACACAGGGAAAATTTTATACAATTAATTTAGTTACACAAGAAAAAAAACTGGTTTATTAAACATATAACATAAGTATAAAACAAGTAATATAAAAAAAATAGTTTTTAAATCAATTCCTACTTAGATCAACAATGAAAAATTTTATTTTAGCTACTTTTTATTAAATAGTTACAATTAATATAAATATGTATATACATAGGACAGAAAAACAACATTAAGTGGTCATTAGTTTTTTTAATTATCATTAAAGTATCGTATTGTCCTTTTAATTTCAGTCCAACTGAATGCTTTAACACGTGAGAAAAAAATCTTTTCAAGTTTTGACACAAGTCGCCAAAAGGGTCGCTAAGTCGCCAACGTGGCTGTATTTGTAATTCTTTAAATAATGAGTTTTAATCAATTAATTTTTGTCAATTACAATTAAATTATTGTATTGTCATCCAAAATGATCCTGTATATAAAATTTCAGCTCAATTCAGCGCTTTAAAATGTATTTTATGAACGATTGAAAATTCCACCAGGATAAATAAATAAACATACAGATATATAAATAAATAAATATATATAGACAGTGCGAGTTAATAGTAGGAATTGAAAAATATAAACATGTCTGTGAAAAATATAAATACATGTGAATGCAGACAATATTATACAAATAATGCCAGATTTACTACCACAAATATTTTAAATGAAATTTTTGTCAAAAAATAAAAAATTTGCAAATTAAATATTTGTGAATTAATTTTATTTTCAGATAGAAATAAAAAAAGTCACACACTGGTCAGTAGTAAAAATATTCGCATTAGAAAGCTTAGCAATACCACAAAGCAATTGAAGTAAAACAAAGCAATTGAAGTGTAATAAATATTCCGGGTTTTGTAACAATTTTGTATAAATAAATGAATGATAACGCTTATAAAAGTTGTTTTTTTTTTAAACAAAGAGGGTGTCACTTGTAAATTAAGACTGTACTTTTCTATCACGGTCAAGTTTCTTTTCCATTAAGAAGTGCAAAAGCACTTTAAACATCCCCCCCAAACCACTTATCACAAACTCTATCATAAATGCTAACTCAAAATTACCTGCCAAACAATTCCGAATCATAAATGTTACACATTTCTCTGTAAGCAATCAATGGAACAGGAAGAGCATTTGTAATGGGATTGGTTAGAAAATAAATGTGCTTAGCACTAGTGCTGCGCAATTATTTCGAGTTTTAGATTCGGACATTAATTTCGTTCGAAATTCCTCGAGGAAGAAGTAATGGATGTGAATCGGGAACATTTATTTTATTTCCATTAAATTAGTTTTCTCTGCCCAGTTCTGTGATTTTATCGATTTTTATTTTTTTTTTACTTTAAATTTCTCATTTTTATTATTGACTGCAGGACCATGAATAATTCTTCCCTTTTTAAAATCAAGTTTGAACGCATGAACGTGACTATTTACTTTTACATTTCGCTGCGGCACGCATTTAGGGAAAAGGTTCCTTCATTTATTTGTTTATTTCTGTAGTAAACACAATGTATTGATGTGGAAAAACGAACTGGAATTTTATATCCATTTTTAATGCATCTCTTTATGTTTTTCCAACAATGCCAAATAAATTACGTCTTAAAAACAATTCACACGAGTAGCATCAGTTTTATTATGGTATTAATTGTCAAACAACTCCTTTTAAGGAACACGTTGAATATATATACTATATATTTTTTATTAAAACATTCAAGAAATTGTCGCTTGATTAAATATTATGAAATAATATTTACTGAGTAATTATATTCATTAGACTTATATATATATTGTATTAGAATAATAAGAGCTAACACTTTCTAAAGCGTATCCTTCAACAAAATATTTGTGACAACGATAGCCTATGATGAGAGTTATAAGTTACAGCCCTAGTACCATTGAAGCCTTGACATATACAAGACGTCCCCGATTACCGCGTACAAACTTGGAGGGGAGGTAGGGAACATCCTGAGGAGCCATAATTACATCGGAAAGCATAGGAGGAAACACGTAACCCTAATGAGATAAAGATACATAAAGACAGTAAGACCACACTACAGAATGTAGTGCCAAATGCTTTATTACAAAAACAAAAAAACTAATAATAAATTAAAGGTATGACATTAAATCATCCCAGGAGGTGTTTCAAATTGCTACCATTGGCATGTATGCACGCACGACACCGACGCAACAGGGATTGGCGAACATGTTCCAAAATGCCTGGCGTTTCACGAATCTTTGAAGCAGTAATGGTTATTCATGCCACCAGGTCCATTTAAGAATTGACGGGTGTGTCGTCTGTCGTGACTCTGAAATATCCCTGTTCCGCTAGGTTCCCATGCACCCAAGCGAACGTTTGATGTTTCGGTTGCCACATCGTGGTATATCTTTCCCCATACAACCGAACAGCAACACGTACATTTCCGTTGGGTAGTCCGTAGATTAACAGGATATCTTCCAGCTCGGCGTTCGTATAACGATTCATGCTCTTTGCTATATCTGAAATGAAGAAACCACATGAGCCGACGTGATCTCACGTATAGCACCACCTATCGCCTTCCGCCCTTTCTTTCCTATGTAAGTATGGTTCCTCACGATGTTCTCTATCTTTCGTTGAAGTTTGTACACGGTAATCGGGGACACCTTGTAGAAGAGCAGATGCACGTTAAGTCTGTCATCGCTCAAAGTTCTCACTTTGCCATGTTGTGGGAGTTATGGGTGTGGTGTACCAGCTCAGATATCCATGCCACTTGATTATGAATCTAAATTTTCAGGTCCGTCGCCAGTAGCCATCGTGTGACCTTATAGTGCGATGTTAATGAACTCTTATTCATTCAAATTTTTATTTAGATATTCATGTATTCCCAAAGGTTTAAAGTATTGTAGTAACACAATAATGTTGGGAAACATATTTATTAATCGTGAAAAATCCTATTTTACTAGATAATTATTCTCCCGAATGAAATGAATTGCAATGCTTTATTAATCTGTAATTGCACATTGGAATAAAAACCAGTAATTCAGCTTTCTTTTTTTTTTTTTTTCATTTTCATGAACTTTACTTGCTGCATTGCGGAATGGAAACAAATATTTTAATGGGCTTTTTTTTCATATTCAACTCATTAAATCATTTTGTAGAAATCCAAATTTCTATAACGTGAACATGAATATTAAAAATGAAACACTACTTTCCTACATTCTATAACACCTTTTAAATCCTTTTCCCGATTTATTTATTCTGATTATTAGAAATCTGATTAGATTTATCTGATTATGTAGAAATGATACCTTTGTAAGGACACTACTGTACTCTGAAGTACCAACTTATTTTACGTGGAATACATCAACAAGAAAATTTTCAGAGTCTTTAACAAGGTAGAGCAGTACAAGGACACCTAAATTTATATTCCACAGATGCATTGGGTCGTCTGTACACTGTACATCCAAAAAACGCAGAATGATTTTACCTAAGATTATTATTAATCTATGTTCGTAGACCAACATCTTTCCAAGAATTAAAAACAATCAATGACCATGTGTGTGCCACATTTCGTGAGGCTGGCCAGAAATAAAATCTCTTAGAAAACGATGCTCAAAGGGATATTTCACTCGCTGATGCTTCTAACACAGCTCAACCACATCAGATACGTACACTATTTTCCATAATACTATCTGCTTGTTTTCCGGCTAATCCAAAGGATCTTTGGGAAAACTATAAAGACTATATGAGTGAAGACATTTTTCATCACATGCGTAGAATAAATGCTAACCCCAACATTAAATGTACATGAAATTTATACAATGAAGCTTTGATTTTAATTGAGGAAGTATGTTTGGCAATAGCCAACAAATCACTGAATTGATGAATGATTGGTCTAAATAGATATAGTAATGACATTTTCGATCATGATATACTACGAGAAACGCACTTCGATGTTAATGAATTACAAACATTTGTTCGAATTAACCAGCCGAAATTGGTATTAGAACAACGAACAGCATATGGCACAATTACAAATGCAATATCTAACAAGAGTTGTGGTTTATATGTCTTAGATGCACCTGGAGGCACAGGCAAAACTTTTCTTATTTCAATTATTCTGGCAACTATAAAATCACAAAATAATATTACACTTGCTATTGCATCACCTGGTATTGCAGCAACTCTTTTGGACGGTGGTCAAACAGCACGTTTAGCATTGTGAAATTGCCATTAAATATGCAGGTAATTGAAGCTTCAACATGTAATATTAGCAAATATTCTGGGATGGGAAAAGTACTAAGAACGTGTCAACTTATAATATGGGATGAATGCACCAAGGCACACAAGAAATCATTGGAAGCACTCAATCGCACATTAAAAGATTTGAGAGGAAATGAGCAGCTCTTTGGTGGTGCACTCATTTTGCTAGCTGGTGATTTTCGACAAACTCTGACAGTTGTACCACGTTCAACACCTGCAGATGAGTTGAATGCTTGTCTCAAATCATCAATGTTATGGTGGTATGTGGAGAAAGTATCTTTAAAGACCAATATGCGTGTTCAATTACAACAAGATGAATCTTCTGAACGATTTTTCAAAACAATTGTTAGATATTGGGAATGGTAAAATGGAAATGGACGAATCCACACACTGTATTGCATTACCAGAAAACTTTTGTCACATTGTAAAATCCACTGATGAATTGATTGCCAAAGTGTTTCCAAATTTATCGCAGAATTATAAAAATAATTAATGGGTTAGTGAGCGTGCTATATTGGCAGCCAAAAACATTGATGTGAATTTAATAAACTGCACAATTCAAAATTAAATACCTGATGAAGAAACAACATATAAATCCATAGATACTGTTGTCAATCATGATGAATCTGTTAATTATCTGATAGAATTTTTAAACTTATTGGATCTACCAGGAACGCCACAGCATATTTTATCTTTGAAAATTGGTTCCCCAATCATCCTTCTACGAAATATAAATCCACCACGACCATGCAATGGGACTAGGCTATCAGTAAAATAAATTAATGAATAACATAATTGATGCAACCATTTTAATATGAAAACACCAAGGAGAACATGTACTACTACCACGCATTCCATTGATACCCACAGATATTCCATTAGAATTCAAACGTCTACAGTTTCCTGTACGACTAGCCTTTGCAATGACCATTAACGAAGCACAGGAACAATCATTTCAAGTTTGTTGATTAGATTTGGTAAATTTATGCTTCTCACATGGACAGCTGTACAGTGGGTGTTCACGAGTTGGAAAACCATCAAATTTATTTGTTCTTGCACCAGATAGGAAAACAAAAAAATGTTGTATATTTACAAGCACTACTAAGATAAAGTTCACCATCAATCATCAAATATCCTTCATTTCATGATGATATTTAATAATTACAAAATTATTGTTCAATTGAAATTCGTCTGCAACATTGTTTAATATCAAAAGTGAAGAAGCATGTTTATTCTACCATCAACTATGTATATATATGTTTTGTACATATGTTATATTTAAATGACATATATATAAGGGATAAATTTATTGTTAATTTTCATTTTCATATATTGTATACATCTGATCATTAATAAATTATGTTTGAGGTATCAAAACTGCGCCTTTTTGTTCAAACACAGCAACGTGTGACCACTTACAGCTACTTAATAATAAAAGCAAGAGAGAAAGATACAATTACAATTAATAAAACAATAAGCACGAGACATAAAACTTAAAGTTAATACAAATAAAAGAATATAAGTTGTTTTGGTCAATTCACCCGCAGCCGGGCGCATGAGTCCGAACAGTAAATCGTGTCCATGACAACCAATGACAACTATTTTCGCTACAATATTAATCATATCAACACTGTGTTTTGAATATTTCTTCATAACTTTCAATTGTGTCATTTTAAACATTTTTCAAAAGTTTAGGATTTTGTACTGGAGATAAATTCCAAGCCAAATATTTAGTTTAACTTGATATTAATACGGAGATAATACGAAAATGTCACAGAGCTGTCAGTATAATTTTAACAGAAAAAAAAATTTAAAAAAATGTTTATCAGTTTGAATGAAGTAATATGAGAGAGTGAATGGAGAAAACGTTTGACAAAAATAACTCAATAATGCAGAAAAAAAAGCTTACGATTTGTGGTTATATATATATAGGTCTTTTTCATACAGAAATGAAGCAGACACCAAGAGATCGAAGAATTCTGATAGTCTAGACTCAGTCAAACCTCCACTAACTGAATTACTGAAACATGGAGCTTATTCGAACTGTTTTTATTGCTTTTACCCCATTTTTCTGCGATAATTTTAATAGTTAAGATACCATTGATCCTGTTAAAAGGAATCTCTCATTCTCTTGGGGACCATTAGTGTTACATTGTCACTCTTCAGATGGAAGAAAAGAAAAAGAACTTAGCACATAATGCTTTTGGTGTGCGATATTTACTAGACTGGATTAAGAAACTGTGACCAAGTTTTATAACTCGACACTGAATTTTATTCAATTTAAGTTGTTTAGAAGAAATATAAAGTACAGAGTTACTCGTATTTTGGAAGTTCTATAGATATATTTCTATTTATTCTCAGCAATGCAAATCATTTTATCAATCTTAAAAATAAAATAATAAAAATAAAAGTCAATCACAGCATATACCAGTTACAGATAAATAAGAATATTTTGAATAACAATTTAGCTTACAGTCGCCTCGAAATATCTGTCTTTTTACTAGTTTCATAAAAGTAGGTAAATTTTTGTTATAATATAAATTTATGTAATTGATGTGCGCATGAATTATTTTTACAAACTAATATTTATTTAATAACTCTAAGAATAAGAATAATATTTATTTAATAAGTCTAATAGTAAGAATAATATTTATTTAATAAGTCTAATAGTAAGAATATAATATTTATTTAATAACTCTACTACTAAGAATAATATTTATTTAATAAGCTTAAGTAATTCTTGATAGTTTTAGAACAGACAGTAGTTTTCAATAAATGCCATGAAATCAGTATATTCAGCAATAATTTTTAAAACAAATTGCACTCAATTAATAAATAATACCTTAAATGGAAAGCAAATTTTATTACGAATTATTTTGAAACACACACTGCTCTTAATTCAAAATAATAGTTACATAATGAAAAATTAAAAAAGGTACTACTTCTTTTAGTAAGTATTTGCGTTCACACTCTTATCCACTGTATTAACAGATTCATTCGTTACATTTGTTTAAGAAGATACATTTTATGAAAAAAAATGCATCGAGAAAATATGACGATTAGCATAATTTTGAATTTTAAGGCTATTTTTAATGTAACGAGTGAATATTTATATTTGATTGAAGTCAAAAATATTCTTGATGCCATCGTGGTAATGATAAGCGATGCAACCATAGGAAAGAAAAAATCAAAATCCAACAGTACGTTCTCAAAAACAGTAGTAAAGTAATCCATTTTAATAATATATCTAATAAAAGATTTTGTAATCTTCTTAATTAATTTACCATAAAAATAAATATTGGGAAACTAGAAACATTTGAAGAAGTTATATGAAAAATTTACCCAATAACTCTCCATAATTGTGTCATAAAACTGAAAAGATTTATCTGATCTAAAAAATAAATTCATTATATCCTTCAATTTATTTTTAAAAAAAATCAATCTATTTCCCTAGAAAATATTACCCAAATGCAACAATAGAATGATTGTCAGACTATTACCGACTGATTTTATGTTGAAAATCATGAAGCGCTTCCTTTTTTTTTAAATTTGTACCCTATTTTCTTATAATTAAATATTGTATTTTTACACTATTCTTAAAATATTTAAAACACATTTACTCCTACTTTTTTTTTGCTGAAATCTGTAAAAAATCATAGTCTGCAAAAAAAGGATATTTTTTATTTTTTCTTCTAAATCTTTTTAAAGAATTCCATTTTCTTAAGACTATTGCTTTGAAAAGGTTTCATTCTGTGCAATTCTTGTAGAAGAATATTTCAAAAGAAACCTCATTTTTGCCATTTTTTCCGTTTTTAGAAAATCTCTTGTAAAGAACAATATATACGGACAGAAAACTATTTCTTTCCGCAAAAGGCACTCTTTAGAACATTTTTGTTCAAAATACTGCACTTATTATCAATTTCGACTCTTTTCTACGTCTTATGTATTCGAATTTGCATTTTAAGCAGACAAAAGCAATTGGGAATCGAAGATAGAATTGTCAGGCACTGATCTGATACAACGATCTTTACCTCGTTATTTGTTATCAAAATCGATAAATATACGAGGCTATATGGAAAATGTTGAATAAAATATTCGTTTTTGCCAACCGTGGAACATATTACAAGATGTATTGCTGAATAAGAAATACGAAATTGCTTTTTGAACATCAAACATTAGTTCAGAAAGAATGCATGCTTGCTTCTAACGATTGCCAGACGATCGAAAAGTATATGAAACAATTCAAGACTCTTATTTCTGTTGTATGGTTTAATTTGAAAGTTCCGGCACAGAATTGCATTACTACGTTTAGAGTATCCGACTACGTTCGAAAGCGTGATTTTACAGAGGCGTACAAAAGAATATTTTTTTTAATATTTAGTGTCACTTAGATTAGAATACACGTATAAAATTGTTTTCAAAATATTATTACAATAAAATATTATTTAAATGTGATATTTTTTTTAAAAAAAAAAGACTGAACATAGATTTACTTATTTTAAAAACATTCTTGTTTTATGAAAAAAAGATTCTATAATAATAATAGTTTGCCTGTGTATAGCTCAGACCTCTGTACAGAGCCTGAACTAGGATTTTTGAAATATAAACGTAGAAGTGAATTTATCTACATTTTAATACAAAAGAGTGAATAAAGTTTAGCAAAACAACACCGATTATTATTTCATTTGGTAGTAGATCTAAAAACAATACACACACAAATTTTTCAAAAGTCCTAGTTTAGGCTCTCTGGGGAAGCCTTAGCTATATATAGGCAAAATATTATTGTTATAGAAGTGATTTTCATAAAAGAAAAATGTTTTGAAAATAGGTAATTATAGGTTTATTTTCAGACAAAATAATGAATTTAAATAATTTTGTACGTGTACTTTAATCTAAGTAAATCTAAATATTTAAAAAAATATATTCGTTTGTACGCTTTTTCAAACCTAGGTTCCGAATGTAGTCGGATACCTTACAGAAACCAATATGTGTTCATTATTTAAAAACTTCATTATTTAATTTCAAAATAAAACTGAGCTCATAACAATAAGCGATTGACCTAAATGTATGTACAAAAATTAGATGAACATAAATGATAAAGCACATGTAAATAATTCATAAAAGTTATCTTACTTCTTAATATAATACTCATGAAGTAAACAGTTTTGGTTAAGTAATCTTAATTCTGAAATTCGCTGGAGAGTAGATTAGGGTGAGCCCTGGATTTGTGCCGATAGTTTTTAGGTTTCGTGGTGAAATAACGATTTCCTTCTGTTAGACTGTTTACGTTAGGGATCCAGATTCAATAAAATGCACACTTATTTCCTATAAGAGCACGTGTATTTGACTGCTATTTATTATTTAAATACGCAGTTGTTCTTAAAAAAGGATAGACATTTCTTTAATGTTTGACATTTTATTGCTCTTGTTAAAGAAACGTTACGATTTCGGCTTTAATATTCATTGCGAATTTATTTTTATTTATTTCTTTTTCTTTTATTTTTTTTTCTGAGCTTGCTTTCAGTTTTTATTTTTCTTGAACAGTGTAAGTGAGATGTATAATTTACATTTCATTCCTAAAATAGTGTTTGGACCACAAGGAAAAAATACTTCAGATACATTGATATGTTATTCAATTCCGACCATTAGTTTACACTCTCCCTTTATATATATATATATATATATATATATATATATATATATATATACTAGCAATCCCGACAGATGTTGTCCTGTATAAATGTCTTAAATCCGAAAATTAAAAATCTTTTTGAATAAGCTGTAACAATCTGGACCGTTTTGATGAAATTGTTTATAAAGAAAGTTGTTACAATACCTGACACCACCACATGTACAGTTACCATAATTTGACCTATCGATTGCGTGTGAGTATGTATTTAATATAAACTAAGTTGAATATAGAACCTATTCTGAATAAAACTTGTTCTGATTAATGGGTAAAAAAAATAAAACTCGAGCTATTTTTATAACAGCTATTTTTTGAGTGCACAAAAAAATAAATTTATCGTAATGCCACTGAATGTACAATGTATTTGATTAAGCTGTGAGGGGTATAAGCAAACAAATACGATGGTTTGCCAAACCTCGGACATGCAACATATAATTAGCCATACGAAAAACAAGGATTTTCTAAATCTAAGCCACAAATTGTCATTCTTTGACCTTGTAACTTATTAATGGTCATAGAAAATAGCAAGTGAATTGGAAATTACAAACATTTGAATGGGTAGGAGAGTCTGAAAGATTCATTGGGATCTGTGGTAGAAGTACAATTTCACCTTGAAGTTTGCCGCTCAAAATAGTGGCCTCAAGAATTTTGTCCATGGTTATTTTGTGAACAATCGCGTGCCCTTACATAATTTTAACGCATTTTTAACTAATTGCAATATCGGACTGAACTGTAAATCTAAATCATTCTCGAACCCACTTGAACCCACCAAAAAATATCACCCAAATTGGTCCAGCCGTTTAAGAGGAGTTCAGTCACATACACACGCACAAAAGAATTATATATATAAAGATATATGCCGCATCATGGCGAAATGAAGAATATTTCTGATTCTGTAATTATTTTTTTGTCTGAGTTTGATAGAAAAATTAGATTGCTATTTTAAAAACGGCGAAAATATCGGAAAATTCTCTCCTCTGCTTTCTTTTTTTCTTCTTGCCGCTCATTAGCAGAATAAACAGCATACAGGGGTAAAACAATTATGCGTTTTAAGGTTTTTAATTAATATCTTTTTAATTAATTACGATATTGGACCGAATTGTGAATCTAAACCATTCTCGAATCCCCTTGAACCCACACAAAAAATGTCATCAAAATCGATCCAGTCGTTTAGAAGGAGTTCAGTCACATACACACGCACAGAAGAATTACATATATAAAGATTATTTGAAAATATATTAATTAAAAACGCTAAAAAGCCTGATTCCTATGCAGTTTTGTAACATTAAAGACCCGAATTGGCTAGTTTGGTTGAAAGTCGATTTTCGACGCCAACTTATGTCATTTTTATAAAAATAATGTTACAACAATGCAGGTGAATATTGAGTTGAAAGTTTTTAATTAATATCTTTTTAACTAATTGTGATGTCGCACCAAATTGTAAATCTAAACTATTCTCGACTCCACTTGAACCCACACAAAAAATTTCATCAAAATCGGTCCAGCCGTTTAGCAGGAACTTAGTCACACATATAGGCATATAATTTTAAATCTAATTTAATTATATATTTATATATAGCGGTTCCGACAGACGTTACCCTGTACACACGGCTTGAATCAAAAAATTACAAACTTTTTTGAATAAGTTGTAACAATCTGGACCATTTTGATGAATTTTTTTGTAAAGAAATTTATTACAATACCTGACATCATCACATGTACAGTTACCACAATTCGACCTATCGATTGCATGTGAGTATGTATTTACTATGAACTTAGTTGAATATAGAAGCTATATTCTGAATAGAAACTTAAACTTGTTTTGTTTAAGGGTAAAAAAGATAAAACTCGAACTATTTTCATAACAGGTATATTTTTTTAATGCACAAAATTTTTTTTTATCGTAATGACATTGAATGTACAATAATTTAGGTTAATCCTTGAGGGGTATAAACAAAGAAATGCTATGGTTTGCCAAACCTCGGGCATGCAACACATAACTGGCTGTGCGAAAAGAAAGGGTTTTCTGAATCTAAGCCCCAAATTGTCATTTATTGACCTTGTGACTTATTAATGGTCATAACAAATGCCAAGCGAATTTTAAATTGTAAGCATTTGATTGGGTAGGTGAGTCTGGGATTTGTGGTAGTCATTGGGATCTGTGGTAGAAGTACAACTTCACCTTGAAATTTGCCGCTCAAAATAGTGGCCTCAAGAATATTGACCATGATTTTTTTTATGAACAATCGCACGCCCTTACATAATTTTGGCGCATTTTTAACTAATTGCGATATCGGACCGAATTGTGAATCTAAATCATTCTATCATCCACATGAACCTACCCAAAAAATGTCATCAAAATCGATCCCAACTGGAATGGTCAAATTTCTGAGACTGTGATTCCTTTCTACTATTTTATGTTACTGGAATAATTAAATTTAATTAGTGAATAGATAGTAACAAACAAAAAAAATATCCAGCACCATATACAGAAATGAAAAGGAAAAATTGCAAGGAAAAATCGATTTCTATTTTGCCACCTAATTGTGTGATTCTGTGTAATATGTATATACATATTTATATTAATTGTAATTATTTAATAAAAAGTTACTAAAAAATTATTCTTTGTTGAACTAAGTTGGAATTGGCTTTTTTTTTTTATTTTACTTGTTTAATTATAAAATGTGTAGATTGTGAAAACGAAACGCATTTGATGGAAGAAAAATTTGACTGTTGAACTTATTTTGAGAAATAGCAAGAAAACATGAAAATAAACGTCGTATTAGGATGTCAGTGAGAAAGAATAATTGAAGAAACTAAATTAAAACTGATTCAGCTTTTAATGAGTAGGACTAAGTGAATAATTTAATTTCTTTTGGGATTACTGTCTCGTATGACACACACACAAGTTCCTTGAATACTACTAAAACTCAATCGCTTTATTTAGACTAAATTCTATTCAAAAACTCCAATTTCATATGGAAAAGGATGCACAAAATCATAATGTCTTTTTTATGTATTGGTACTTCTTTTATGTTTGAGAGTGCTTTTTCTGCGTAATGAAATAAAATGTTGATTTAAAAGTACCAAGTCTCATCAACTCCTTTAACGACTACATGAGACTATCTAATCTCATTTATAAATGCTCTGAGTTCAACTAAATTGTGACAATTATAAATTTTTATTTTTATGCAAATAAGATACATATTAAGTTAAATGTGTTTTTGCTTTCTCCTTTTTAAAAAAACACCTAGCAATAAATATATTGACACGTATATATATATATAGTTACATATGATTAATGAACAAACAAAAGTCTGTATAAGTTACAAATGAATATATATATATATATTAGTTACTCATTAATATTTATGAGAAACATAAACAGAATTAAAAGCCAATTTTAGTAAATTCTAGCATGGTCATCAGAAATTTTCTAGACAACAATCTGACTGAAAGCAGCTGGCATTTGTCTTATAGTAAACATAAATATTTTCTTACGATATTTAGAAGAATATTGGATCATAAAATATAGTGTCGTCTCTTTAAGATAGCGTAAAATAATATTAAATTTGTCTCGGGGTCCTTTTCAAAAAAGCTTAATAATATTTTTCAGAAAATTGGACAAGCAGGAAAAGGTGTTCCAATTTATTTTATCCTTAGTCTACAGTACGTACTCCATAAACAAAAATCCGACCTTAATGCACTTGGCTCTGATCCTTGAAGCCCTATTATCTTGACAGCTGTTTCTGTCTTATAGAAAGTTGTTTGATTCTAAAAATAAAAACAAAAAAGAGTAGTAACTCAAATTGCTGAGATATACCGATACTGATATTTTATTAAGAAGAATATAAGAATAAATTCTTATGCTTCACACGCTGAATAGTTCCTGCGGTTATAATATATTGTTATCCAGACAAACACAGAGAGAGAATCTATGTTTTAGAATTACTTTCATGAGTAAAATGAAATTTAGAATACCAAAATTATATGATTACGCAAATCATGTTAAGAAACTCACTGAAATAATGGAACTCATAAACAAATTTGTAATTAATAAATAAATTAAGTTATTCATATATAAAATTTGAATAGACTTTCCAAAGCTGCTCTCTTCTGTATGTTAAGTTTCGCTTCAAGTTATATATTTCTGACATGTATAATTAGTCCTCGCAATATTTTTAAGAATGAAATGTTAATAAATTAACATCAAAATAAATCCTTAATTGCAGACCAACTAAATTTCAACATGAGAGAAAATTTTCTATTGTTATTTATTTCTACTGTGTTCATATTGCTTTGTATTTATATATGTTTGTGTTTTGATATATATAGGGTTATCCGGAATGAATGCCCCAATTACAAAATTTAATAATTCCCAGATGAATTAACAGAAAAAGATAATTAAGATGTCATTGTAAAGATACAATATGAAATTTTTTTCGTACGTAACGTTTCTTGATGTAAAGTAAAATTTATTTTCCCAAGTGTTATATGTGAATTTCTTTAGCTACCTGCATAATATCATAGCGAACCTGATTACCTTGGACTGTTGCCTATACACAGGCATCCATTTTCCTGCAACTGCTTATACCATCTTCTTATACTCTTAGATGTAGGTGCATTTCTATGGTACTTTCTCCGAAATTCGCGCTTAACCGTCATTACTGACAAACTTTTTGCAAAACAGAGCACAGAAACTACCTTCTACGTGACGCCATTTTCTCTTCTGTTCACAATTTCAAAAAC
>BMAV01020068.1:0-166485 GCA_019973955.1 Trichonephila inaurata madagascariensis
AAGGTATCTCTCAACGTAAAAAAAATCAACTTTAAAACCCTATCACCAATCGTGGGCGATAATACTGATATAAATAAAATGAGCAATCACTGCCTCGCCTGTTATAGATCCGAGATGTTGTATACGATACTCATCTAAAAAGGGAATGAAACGCTTAGCATCATGAGGCGCCAATATTGGCGAGGTGATGTCTTGGCTCGGTAACCCTGCAGAATGTCCTCCCCTATTGGTTTCTCGTACCTATGGGCTTTATCTCCTCACCTACTCCACAAAACGTTCTCTCTGTAATGACTTCCTAATTGCATTAGAACATGTGTTAGAGACGTAAGTTTATATTGATTATTTATGTGCATTATTAATATGTAATAACTTCTCTTATTTCACTTTTTTTTAAAGTTAAGCATTTTTCGTGAATTGAATTCAAAAATTTTTCGTCCCTTTTGTTTGTGTGTCTTTTCAAAATATTTATCTGTCAACAAAGCGATAACCAATCTGTCAATGTAAAAAAAAAAATGTTGCGAAATAAACATTTTGTCTTATTTAATTTTATTATTTACAGCAGTGTGTAAAATGTATTCATGAAATCTGATAATGGTTATATCATTTATAATTTTAACGAATTTGGTTTTTTTTTGTGTGTGCGTACTTAATTTCGTTTTATATTATCAAGTAAACATACAAATGCATCTTTGGTTTTATTCATATCTCTTTTATTTCAACTTCTGTAAATATTGCACGGGATTTTTATCAAGTAGTGACTAATCCTGTTCCCCTGTTTCTATATAAGCTCTCTTCTAATATTATTTGTTTCAGTTTAATTCCATTGGAATTTTTGTTTGCAATTATTCTCTATGCTGATTTCTTGATTCAAACTTTGAGACTATGTAAGTGAAAGAGTTAAATTTTATAAATGAATCAAATTTTCATTATTAAAAAAGTTATTAATGATATGCAAGATATTTTTCTTGTTAGCTTTTTTATTTTTAAAACATTCTTAATGGGAAGGACCTGAGTAATTTATTGTACTAAGTTATAATATTCTTGATACATTGATGTATTTCTTTATCTTATTCTATATTAAATAAAAATATTAAATGTGAGCTAGAAAAATTATTTAATTTATTTGATCACTAAATACTGGGCAATAATGGATTTTATGAAGTATTCATGAAATCTCACGTTATTAATTAACAGAAAATCAGTTTCTGAAAATATAAATTTATGCTTTACTAATTAGCGTAGAACTTTTCAAGATTAACTATGTTCTTTTGTGGGAATAAATGTTATTCATGTCAAATTATCAATTAATGCATATGTTTCTGAATATGGTTTCCATTGTTGGACTAAACTAATAAATTAGCAATATGTTCAAAGATTTGAATATTAAAACTTAGTTTTTAAAATGTTTTAGCTCAACTTTTAAAACATAGTTCAGTTTAAAATATTTACTCTTAAAATTCTGTAGATAGAAACATATTAATTTGAAAATTTAGCTGTAGTGTCCATTTTCCTGTTGATTTTTTTAACTCCTAAAGACACATTGCAGGATTCATTCCCCAATGCCATTGTTTTTCACACAGGTGCACATAGTTATGCTGCATATTGGGGGAAAAGAAAAGTAATAAATAAATAAACCCTTCTCTAAAATAATACTTCAAAAACACTGTCAAGGTCATTGTAATGTGTTCCAAAATCTTCAAAATAATTTTATAGATAGCAACGCAATGAAAAGGTTCAGAACTTCGAAAAGCATATATTTACACCTGTGGCATAGCCATGGTAGCCTAGTGGTCAAGGTCACGTCTCATGGCTGGCATGCCATGAGGTTGAGCACAGTGCCACTGAAGACAGACCCCCTATGTAAAAGAATAGATGCACATTAAATATGTTAAGGTTCAAACATTCTCCCATTGGTGTGATGTGGAAATTAGGAGAGGGGGTGTCAGCTAACAGGTGTCATCCTCGTCACTCGACCATGATTCAAAATTGCGATGCCTGTCGCCAATAGCCCTCATGCAGCTTTATAGTGCTACATTAACATAACTACTCATATATGCCTGTGGAAATATTAAGTAATTAACTAAAATATATGTTGAGCTTGTGGAAGTATATGAGGTTTGTGCAGTTGTAAAATCATAGGTTTGAAATAAGCACCAGGTTGCTTCTAAGTTCAAAATTAATATAGAATCATGTCATAGATTTCAGTCTAAACTTCATGAAAGGAAATATCTAACAGTAAGTTTTGTCATTTGTTTTGAAAAACTAGGTGGTACACCAGAAGAAACCTAGCATCAATATAAGAAACTGCTGTTAACTTTTGCTGGTTAAATCACAGAATAAGTATTAACATAGGAGAAATGACTTGTGTGCAAAGAGCTGCAGCTGATTGGTGCACCTGGGGTTATTCGATTATTAATTATGTGGTCAACAATATACATCACATGTGCTGTTATCTGGTATGAATGGCCAGAAGACTAGTGTGTCTATCATTCATGAACACTATGTTGAAGAGATCAGGTTTCAATGGTTGATTGCTGGTGTTTGCATGTCCATTGAAGGAAGGCAGAGTGTGGAGGATGAAAGTTGAAGTGGCATATCCACTAATGAAAAAACATTGCAAGAATACAGGACATGGTGTTAGCAGACAGGTGCATAGAGGTATCAGATTGGTGTCCACACTGCATAT
The DNA here is from genome assembly GCA_019973955.1 of Trichonephila inaurata madagascariensis. Taxonomy (NCBI): domain Eukaryota; kingdom Metazoa; phylum Arthropoda; class Arachnida; order Araneae; family Nephilidae; genus Trichonephila; species Trichonephila inaurata. The sequence goes on from BMAV01020068.1 coordinate 2,687, forward strand.
TGGGTGTGTTCAGGGGCCTATCACATGCTCCATGATATTTTGGATTACCAAAAAGTTTCTGCAAGATGAGTGCCACAAGAAACTTTTTTTTTCGCTCTAGAATGGGAATTAGACTCGATGCTGGGTGCACGGAAGAGAAATGAGAAAGCATCCCAGTTCACCATTAATGAAAAATTCTTTCAAAACAATGCTAAGGTGAAGCAGACCATAAAATAATTAATGCATTGCAGGGCACAGAGTTTTACCAGAGGAGTTTGTCCAAACTAATTGTATGCTAACACAAATGTCTCGATGTCAGTAATGACTATGTTAAAATATAGTGCAAGGTGTATAGTTTATGATGTATTTTTCTTCTCACAATAGAGCCGCTGTGGGGGGACCAAATGAAACTTACTTTCAGAACATCCCTTGTACATGGTAAATCTATATAGTCATCATACCAAGTCTTAATATTACATTGAGAGAAATTTGGTTAAATAAATTATTGAAGGTCACATATTGCAAAGTGCTCTTTTCTGGTTTGTAATTACAAAGATCATCACCAATAATTCTTTGTGTACTTTAATAAGAATAATTAAAATGAACAAATCTATGAAAAAAGTTACAGGTCATGAATGTTTCTTATATTAGAATTTGTATTAAAAATTAATATAAAAAACAGATTTCCTTTGTATGCTCTTTGACATACTTTTAAATATTAGGCAAGGAATTGGAAAAAGAGATTAAACAGTTCTCAAATGTGAATATGAATATTTGTGTATCAATTACATCTTTTATTATTTATATAATGTAGTGCAAATTAAAGCAGTATACAAAATATGAAGAAAGTTATTAATCAATCTTAAGAATATTTTTAATACTGTAAAAATATATGAGTATTGTATTTCTTAATATGTAAAAAGTTTTTAAAAATCAATTATTCTATTAAAGTTAATTTTTCCCATCAGTAGAACTATCCATATGTAGTAAAATTGTTTTTAGAAATATTATGCTGGTACTGTAAGTGGCATAACGGAGAATATAAGAGCCCCCTTCGTAGTCAGGTTTGGGGTCCCAAGCCAGATCTTACAAAGGGTACGTTCTGGGGGCCATGATGTGGTGGTGTGCTGGCTACTGTGCTTATTGATCTAATAATTATGAATTTCAGCTTTCAGTATGTTTCCAGATATTCATATTTATATGCATCTTTTCTTCAAACAAAACAATTATATTTTGATGTGTTAGAGAAGATGGAGCTGCTTCAGTACATTTAGTAGTTAAAAAGTGTAATGTATTCTTTTAAAGCTCAATTTATAATGACGAATCTTGATTTTATCAAATGAAAGCCTTCATGTGGTATGATGTGAAAATTGAGAGATTTCAAATAAACTTGCTTCATTCTTGCCATCTCGCTATCATTAAAAATTACCAAATACTTTGTCAATAAGAATTTTGTTACAATAATTATGATATTAATGCCAATGTAAATGAATAAGACAATCATCAATGTAAATTTAACTTTTACTGAATCACAATGAAAAGAATTTTCAATAAATTTGTTTGATAATATATGGAAATAATATGGTTTGATAATTATATGGAAAACGTAAAGATATAGATTAAACAGGATTAATGAACTTTGTTTCTTAAGTTTTATTGTTAGGTCATTATTACAGGTATCATATTTTCACAGTATGTATATATTTAAACCTTTTGTTAAAAAATTTTATAATACTTTTTAAAATCTAAAGTAGTTGAAGTATTAGTATGTTAATTATGGCTTAATACTTAACCTCTTGTCATGTTTTACCTCCTAGATGTCAAGTACTATCTCTGCTGAGAACTGTGCATTGATTCTGTTTTGTTTGAATGCTGTACATCAAGGCTCTGCCCCCCTTCTCAACAGTACCTGAAAACCACACTCCTGGAGAAAGTATGCATCAAATTCTATTTTATTTGTGTGTCCAGAGATTAAATTTACTTACAAGTACATACACACAAATATTATATATGTATAAAGTAAATTTTTTTTTATAGTTTTGTTAATTCTGCTTTTACACCATGCTTTGGAGTCCAAATGAAGTTCTTGCATACTTAAAAGATGATCTGGGTGCCAAGAAGTCCGAAGAAGAGAAAAAAAAGCTACTTAAAAGACGAATTCAACCTTTTGGAGGATTCGAAACATGGCCCAAAGACAAAGATGATTTTATTCTAATTGCGGAGAATTCTGAAATTCATGGTCCTAATCCATTGGTAATTTTTTTTCATGTTTTACTTCAACATTTTATTTATTTGTGAAATATCATAAATTATTTGTGAGTTATATTGTCTCGTCTACCACAGCTAAACTAGATGTGCTTGCAATTTATAGTAGCCGTGACAAATTTTTTCAAAGCTACTATATTCTTGAAAACCAAATGTTGCACAGTTCCTCTGCTAGTGGGCTATGTACATGTTGTAGTTTTTATTTATTCTACTTGTAGTTTCTTTTACTATTATTCCTATTTGGATGTGCATTTTAATTCAGTTAAAATTTACATTTGAAATTTTTATTGGGGAAAAAACAGTTCTTTCCAAAACCTTTTCTTTGATTCTTCAGAGAATTTTTTATAAAGCTACATGGATTTGTTTCTGTGAGTTTAAATACAAAAGAGACATCATGATATGTCATACCATACCTTTCTGTGAATATGAGATATGAAAGAAAGAAAATTTCTCTGGGAATTTTCTTGTAATTTGTAACTTTACGACTCTTGATTAAAAATGTATCTTGATCAAATCTTAATATAAATGATAAATCGGCCTCATCTCGGGTGTGAAGCAAGCATTTAAAAGATATAGATTTTCTGTCTGATCGGAATAGGGGAATTTTAAAAAGATTTATTTTTTCTATTATATTTCTTAGCTATCCATTATACTTGATTTCACAAGATACCTTTTCTAGAATGAAAAATAAGGTTATATTGAGCGATCAGATGGAAAACAAAACATATATTTCAGAAGTATTAAATTTGATATAATAACAGCAAAAGAGAACAATAAAAAAAAAAAATTCTTATTCATGCTTTGTGGGGATCTAGTTTCAAAGATTTCAAAAGTCAGATTTTGGTAGGAAATGGGTTGATATTAACTTCAAAATAGGGTCAAAATAATATTTATTATCTTTCTGTTGATGCTATTAGTAATTGAACTCAGACAAATACAGTTCTAAATGATGTGCTGTACCCCTGTTGCTTATTTCTTCATTTACACTGCTCCACAGCTTTTTGCCAGTTTGAGTACAGGCACTTGTTTCAAGATCAATAAAATTGTATTTATGATTGACCCTTTCTTGAAGGAACCCTTCTCTTTCTAGTTTGAAAAGAACTTTTATTTACAGTGGGCTCAGAGTGGCATTTAGTGTAGAAAAGATGTGTAGTGGGTGTTGTATGTTTCGATGAAAATCTTTGATTGTCATAGCTGCTCTCAAAGCTGCATGCACATTGTGACGTTTGAAATAAATAGCTGTAGTGTGATATTGATTAATTTAAACATTTAGTTTATTTATGTCACAGCTATTATTTACAGATTATACACTGAAGTTATTAAGCTTATTAAAAGATTATTAGAATTCAAATGATGTGGGTTTGTGAGGGAGGAGTTTCTTTGTGAGGTCAACTCTCAATGGAGGTTGTCAGAAAATCTCTGTTCTCTCTCTCCCTCTTTGCTCCCTTCAGGGGTCGGCTTCTGGCGTCTTTTTTCTTCAGTTACATCCGGCTAGTCGGGAAAAGGGTCCCTCGTGGTGTCAAAGGTTGCCGGGGCGATCCAAGATGGGATGTCGCAATAATTTTAAAGTTGCAGGTGCAAAATGCACATCTGATGATCCACAAAGATGCCGATTTATAACTGCGTGGTGGGAAAATTCACAGTTGCATCACAGCTCTTGGTTCCCACGCCGGGAATCGTCACAATATTCAGAAAAGGCCAGGGTTAAACTTAATTGTGTTCAAATAGTTATAACTATTATTCTTATCCATTATTTTTTTATTCATTCAGATATTAACAAATATAAAAGATTGGTGATATCAAAAGAAGGCAAAATGGGAAACATTTTTGCGATTTCATTAATCTTAATTTTTAGCATTTTTATTGAAAAGAGAAAAAATTGTTTTGAAAATTACCTTGTAATTAAATATTCTTGTAATTAAATATTGCTGGTAAATTGAAATTCAATAATATGTAAATATAGCAATTTTACTGTATCAAAAATTACAGGTTTTATTAGAGAAATTGGAGGCTTTTATTCATCATTGTATTCATCTCATTTTAGTTTTAAAAGAATGTTAAAAAAAATTCTGTATATATATTATATGTTTTATAAATGAATTTTTCTTTTTTAAAGCAATATCAAATATGTATTAAATTATTATGAGATTGTTAGTACATAAATAATTTGATTGACATTTGTATGTAACTGCCTATTTATCATAAATAAATATCACTGAATTAGTTATCTGAAGTTTACCTCTAGAAATCAATTACCCTGTAAAATGTTCATACTTTACTATTTGCTTTAATTCTGATGCATTTATATAAGCAAAACTTTCTGTTCAAGATTTATTCTTTGAATTAACTCATGTATATTTTTTTTACCTAAAAATATGTTCTACTTTTCTTAGAATTTCTTCTCAGCTGCTAGGAAACTTAAGTAATAATCATTACTCTTTACAATTAAACTAATGATAGATCTAAAGTTTAAATTACTAACTATTTATGTCCCTATTTTATGAATCATTTATTTAATATGTGAATTATTCTTTTTCTCTAATATGGGCTTTGTTATTTTATTTCTAGTTTACTATACCTGAGTTGGACACCTCGATAGATTTAAATTCACTTTGTACTCGAATTTTATCTGCAGATTTTCAAGGTTTAAGCAAGTGAGTTTTAGATTCTTAGACTTTTACATATATGGGTTTTAAAATGCCAAGTATGCTTCCTTCCTCTTATTAAATAAGAAAAAACTTCTAATGAAGATAATGCCTGTAACTGAATTTGATTTTGTTGTAGTATAAGTTTCTATGGGAAGTCTAATTAGTTAGACTAAAGAGATAAATTAATTTTTTTCCATGAAATTTGATGACAGCTATATTTGACTGGGGAGATTTGAAAACATTCTCTTGGCTCTCATATTCCTATGATGATGTTTAGACCTTGGAATATTTTTACCCAAGAAATAAAAAGTAGGAGGGCATGTCTATTAGTTACTCATGTCAATTTTTAAATAGGGAAATAATTAGTAAAAATGGCATTATTTATTAAAAAGAAACTAGGAAGTGCTGCTGACTGGGATCAATACAAGATCTTGTGATTCCACATACAAATACCATTCATCAGTCACTGGTAAAATGTTAACAATTACATCATCAACTGGGCAGAAGCAAAAAAATGTAATAAGGTTTATTTGTAGCTAACAGAGTTCTGTGTGCCCATGAATTTTTATACATCTATCATTGAGACACAGATGCCTTAATATGTACAGAAAGCTATGTGGAAAAATAATAAATGGATATTCATTTCTGTTTCATACTGTCATTCATTGCTATTATTATTATTATATTCTGTTTATTACTTATTGACACACCCTCCTATATAAGGCGTACAATAAGGTCAGAAAAGCAGGTGAATTTTTTTGGGGCTTTGATTCATAAAACCTGAAGTGACTTGGAGTTTTATCTTTAGCCTGATTGTTAATTTAAGTTATGCAGCAGAACCAAATTTTGTTGCTGGAAACAACTCTTATGATTGTTAGTAAGAATTATAAATAGTAGTTTTTGCTGCAAGAATTTCCTGTTTTGTCAGTAAGAATGGAGAAGCTGTTTTTATTCATCTTAAACACTTCTAGAAGTTTATTACAAAGATTTGAACAATATTCTGCTATATATATATATATATATTAATGTAATGTTTACAATTTTCCATCTCTTAAATGACATTTGTGTTGCCAATTCTATAATGGTTTCTTGAGCTCTAAAAATAAGAAAAAGTAGCAAACAAAATATTGAAGAGTGTTCTCTTCTAATTTTCTGTATTAAAATGGTGAATACCTGTAACTAAGAACAAAAGTTCACTAAAAGAAATTTTAAAAAAATGCTTTATTTGACTGTGCTTTATACCCTTAGTCACTGAATGTGATGAATACATGCCAGCACTGATTACGAGAACTAACTTGATTTAACAATGATTATTACATATATGAAAAATAACAACAAATATACATTTTTGTGAATATGTATATGTGCACTTAAAGGGTTGTGGCCTTATAAGAAAAGTATCTTAAACTGAGTATTTTTAAAATTCTCATATTTTTACCAGTCACATTGTAGGGGATTTATCTATGTATATATATACATATGGAAAAGAAAAATAGTTGCTGGGGAACAAATTGTCTAAGTATGTATTTATTTTAAAAAGTTGCCATTTAATCACATGGCATTAATTTTGATACTCAATGAATCTTTCTTTATTATGTGTTCATTTTATTGTAGCAATAAAAAACTTCCAAGAAAAAATGCTCAACTTCTTATGCCACATCTAACTTCTCAACTGCATGGTGCTGTAAGTATTTTAAACTACAAAGTAAAATACTGAATATCTTATTCATGGTTTATTTCATTATTCAGTAGTAACTCATTTTACTATTAAAAAATTTAGTAGTTTGTTTTATTTTTAAAAAATTGTATAGGCATGATATTTTTTGATATATGTTATAGATATTTTCAATTAGCATTTTTTAAATTCTTCATGTTTTATCTCTTGAAGTATCTTATGAAATTGACATTTCTTGGTCTCTAATTGCTAAAAAGACTAAGATATCTTTAAAAAATATATATATCTTAACCTTTATTTATCTTGGATTATAATAGAACAGAAGCTGCCATTTTGGTATGATAAGCTGTTTTCATAATCTGTTTTATATATTTCTCTTTATGTATAAAATTATTTTAATGTTTCATTTAGTTAAAGTTATCAGGTATAACTTTTAAAGTTATGAAATTAATCATTAAGTATTTCTAATGCAACACTAATTTAAGACAAACAAAAAGAAAACTTTCAATTTAATTAATATGGCTTTGAATACTAGTTACAATTTGAAATTTTTTGTTGTCATTGTTTCATATTCCTCTTTACTGACTAAAAAGTACTTGACATTTATTGTAATTATTTTTCTTCTAAAATGTTAATCATTAATATTAATGTTATTGTTTATCTCAGAAAGTAAAATTATATTTAATATCTATCACATTTTAACATGTATGAATTGCATTTGACATAGATTTCTTAATATCTAACCCCATGATAGTTGCATAATATGCCTTTGTAGAAATTGTAAAATATATCAGCTTTTCACAAAAATTTAGTAATCTTTCAGATAAACTGATTTTTAACTTACAATTTTTTTATTTTCATTGTTCTGAAGAATTTTCTTTTTTTGCATATTATTAAACATAAGATTTGGATATTCTAGTTTTTTAATGCACTGACAAAGAAAATTTATGCTCTTAGATTCTGGAGGTTTAATTTGTGACAGCATATAGTTTTTGTTCCTTTGTGCTAATTTAATTTTTATATCCTTAGTTGTAATTTTATGTGAACAAAAATCTTATATAACTGATCTTTAGGATATATGTTAAGTTAATATTTTCTGGGGCTTATATGTATTTAATAGTAATATTCATATTGTGTGTTATATATGAAGTATATTAAATTTCTCTTATAATTTTTTCTTGTTCCTAGATAAATTATTTCTTTTTGTTTGACTCTGAAGCTCGTGGCTTTGTTCGACCGACTTGTATAGCATATTTTACGTATGATAAACAGTAAGTTTTTTTTAAATATTAATAAGAAAAGTAATTCATGTAAATATACTATGTTAATTGTTTATTTTTGTTAATTCTATTATTTTAATTTATAGCAAACTTATCCAGTTAGCTGGACCAATATTGAAAACTCTGGGAGAAGTATGTATTTTTTAACTGTAAGACAATATTGAATATTTGAAATAATAGTGTATATCACTATTGTTTATATTATTTATATTTCAGGGAAGTATGAAAGGTTTGGAATTATGTAAATTTATGGAATGTTTTTTTTTTTCAAATGTTTCAATCATATTTTGCTTTTTAATGTAATTATTAATTATATGGAAAATGTTTATTGTGATAAACTAAATATTTGTAAAGAAAATGTCTATAAAATATTTTAAAAGGATTGAACATCTCTGTAAATATATTAAAATGCAACATTTAAGCATTAATTGTATTTAAAGTATATGTTAATCTTACATACATACACATGATAAATGTTTTAAATTTATATTTATATGAATTTTTTTTATTTATATAACACACCCAATGCACACATCAAATGTGTGCCTGGATGTGGGTGTGTTACATATTAAATATTATTTATGTATAAAACATAATTCCTGTGAAATTATTTTCTTGTTTTTATAGGCTGCAGCAATTTTACAACATTCAAACATATTTTACCATCTGGACGATTTAAAAAATCTAAGAGACAAGATAAAAATTCTGCATTGGATGCAAAAAGTATGATTTTAATTTCTAAGTCTTAAATTCCTAATATTGAAGTGTAAAAATTTAGGCATATTTTAATTTAATAATACCTAGTTTTAAAACTAAACGCTTCATCATTTTATTACATTAAATAATGCTGAGGATTTTTCTGTTTTAGATTCAAATATAAATCAAATGTGTCTTGAAATGAGACTAAAAGATGTTCAAGATGTTGTTGATTTTGTAGAAAATTATCAGGTATGTATTTTTAAAAAGTTTAATTTGATTTATGACACACAAAGACATATAATGAGAAATTTGTTCTGGGTATTTTTAAATATTATTTCAACTTCCCAGAATTGATTATTCAAAATATTTTCTAAGTTAGAATTCTGGAAATTTTCAAAATTGTGCTTTTGCATAGAAAACAAAAAATATTTATAGGCATTGTGCAAGCATACATTGTTCATAATTTTTCTAATTTCTAAAAGGATTCAGTCATTTCTGATTATTAAAGTAACTAAAAATGGGCTTCTGTTCTGTAATAACTAAAATTAATTTCAGATCCAATTAACCTTTTTTTTTACTTAGAAAAGTTGAATGTTCAAATTCTAAAAAGCTTGTTAATTGCACCACACAATACTGTAAGACAAAACTTAATCCACTTATACAGTTGTGATTTTGTGTGTGTGTATGTAAAAAAAATAGAATTCTTGTTGAACATTGCTTCCCTTCTCTGGGGATAGCTTCTGAAGACAATACATATTTGTTTTTGGTGATTCCCATGTACAAACAAAATTACCAATGCAAGTTTTTAATGCATAATAGCCAAGCTATCTATCATGAATTCTCTTGGGAGAGATTTAAGATTCAAACATCACATTCACTGACATATTAAATTTCTCATTGTTCTGTTTTTATATAGTATGAACAAAAATTAAAATTCTGTGGATGTCTTCTCCAATACTTAACACAGACAGATACATATAATACATAGACAGATGCAAATAATAACTGACTCGGGAGAGCCTGACTCTTTGCTTTTAGCTTTGCTATCAAATGATTTAATAAGGTACAAGTCTCCAGACACAAAGTTGGACAGATCAAATTTATCTGCCCAAAGCAATAGCTAGTAATTTTTTTCTGTAAGTTATTTATTTCTTTATGATGTAAAGCTCCACGAGAATCTTTAGTTTTTCTCCCAAGTTATATATACTATATTAATGTAGTTGTGATAGAGTTAAAATATTAATTTAAAGAGAATAAGAAACTATACATTTTCCTCTTAATTGACTTTAAAAATCTACCTGTTTCATTTTTAGGAATTTGAAAATAATGAATGATTTTTCTTCTAAGGAAGATGTAGAAGAAAAAAAAATTTAATTATTAGGGAGGACTGATTTAACGATCTATTTAACAAGATTTAGATCTATAACCACAAAATAGTGAATGAAATAAATTTGGAAATTTTTTTTGTTGTTGACAGATTGATAGAATTTCATTTTTTATGTTATGCTCATTTGGTTAGGACATAGATAATTCCATCTGTTAAAAATTAATCAAAGACTTTTTTTAAATAGATGTGTAATATAATGTATGTAATATATGAATATGCATGTGTGTATAATGGGGATGACCTTGTACAGTAGCTTAAAAAAAGAGATTTTTGCAATGGACTAATTGATCACATGGTTAATTGTTTCCTAAAAACGAATTTCCCATTATTAATTTTAATTTTCTGCAAAAAAACTTATTTCTGTAAAAAAAATTCCAAAATTTGTTTATCATTATGTAGATAAAAATTTTTCTGTATTAAATTTATCCATTATTTTAAGTAATCAAAATTGCTTACAATAATTTCTCTTACCTTTTTTTAGGGAAATGAAGTTTATGATAAAATGATTTTAAATATTATGGAAAACTTGAAGAAAAATAATTTTTCTTATGCAGTTCGAAAATTGGATTTACTCTCCGCCTCACAAGAAAGCAGTGTATGTTATGTTTTTTCAATTTTCTGATCTATTTTTCCTCTTCGTACTAATGATTGAATATGAATAAAATGACAAAGATAAATATATATGCAATAATTTTTCTTGGTAAAAAAATAGACCTTAGTATGACGTACTGCATTGTGTGTGTGGTCTTAAATGAACAAAAAAGTCGTTTAGAGAAAAAAAAAATTTACAATTTTATGTATGAAGTAGTAATTAAAATTATTTGAATGCATTTTTCGTTTGAAAATTGAAATTTTTTTCCCATATTGTTATATTTTTAGGTGTCTGTAGTTGAGGATTTTACATTTAGACCTAATGTGAAGAAGTTTATGAAAAACTTATTTCACATATGCAGTTATGGTGTGGTGCTTGGATTATATCACCTACATGTTATGCATGAAGTTTGTACTTTCTTTTAAATGAAATTTTGCTTTTATAATTTTATGTGTAGTTCTAATTTTTTTTTATGTAAAAACTTATTTTAGACTGCTACATTTATATAATTGTTTGTGCTGAGTTAATATACAAAATAGTGTTCGGTATATATTTAAATAAATATAAATCAATTACAACTTCACAATCAATTAAAAAATTGAAATTATATGAATTTTATAATACTAAATCTCATTTCAAAAAATCAATGACAAATATAGTAAACAAAATACCAACGTTTTCAAACAAAATTTAAAATTTTATAAAATAAAAATTTATAAAATATCCAAGTGCAACCTCGGACTTAGGATCGATAAGTGGGGTTAAACTAGTTTGATGGCACCAACCTTTCCCCCCTGTTGCAAACTCTGGTAAGTTAATCGAAATATCCACCTCAAAAATTTAAAAAGTTAATACTTAAAAAATTAAACTATTCACAATCGCATTCTGAAAGATATTATAACGTTAAAATGTTAAAACTCTAAAACAATTAAGTGCACAATGTAATTGAACCATCGAACACCAAAGATAATGCACCCATCTTTAAAATAGTAGTATGGGGAAAAAAAATATTTAAAATTCAAAAGTTCAAATTAAAAACCTAGTATATATTCACAAATAAATAGTGTAAATCTTCAAAAACTCACCCAAGAGCCCCCATCCTATCAATACTTCAATTCACAATTTTTGAACGATTCATATTTCCTACAAAATCAATCCCACTCCTATATTGCTCATAACTCCCACTAATGCCATGTCAATCCAAATCATCCATATTCTCACTAGAGTTTAACTATTGGGATTAGATGCAACCAGATTGATGCAAAAAGTTGTTTGATTGGTCATAAATAACTTTTGCCATGTAAATATTGGTCTATATGTGTATTAAAATGTATCCTGTGTGGAATGCACATATTCTTCAAGTTGGGCCACTAACAAGCTGACTTTGGGCCTAATGTTGTGGGGTGGAATTGCATTTCCTATATATTGGGTTGGGGGGAAAAATTCTGTCGTTTTAAATAGGCAGGTGATTTTGTTGTAAATAAAAAATATCTGGCTAGTGAGTCATTCGGATTTTTTGTTTTTTTAGATGCATAATATAAAAAGTTTTTTTCGTTTCATTTTTGTAATATTTAAAGGGGCGGTCAGTAGAAAAAGGCATTTATGACACTGCTTTTTGTATGAATTAAAAAAAAACCCCCTGGGTTCATGAATTTATTGCGTTTTTGGGAAAAAGATATTGTAAATGTTAGACTTGTCAAAGATGGTTTAGAAAATTTGTTCCGGGGAACTGAGCCCCCAAAAAAAACTCTGGATGACCATCCAAGATTGATTGATGTTGGGCCACATTAACAAGTCAAGAAATTGCGAAAAGTTTGGGATTCATATACAACTGTTGGAGATAAATTTAAAACTCTTGGGTTTTTGGAAAAGGGGTTTGGGTTCCACATGGAAATTAAAGAAAAGAATTTGTTGATTGGGGGAAAAATTTTTCCCCTCATTAGAAAAATGTGGAGCCGTTTTTTGGACAAGCTGATTACTGGGGAGAAAAGTGGATTCTTTAAGAATATTAAGAAAAAAAAACTTCTCAAAACAGGAACATCATCGCAAAAGGGGTTTCAAAAAAGTCCATCACGAAAAATACTGCTTTTTTTTGTGGTGGGGCGGAAAAGGGCCCGTGCTAGAGTTTGAAACGGGAAAACCATCAACAGAAACTCTACTGCAATCAACTGGATAAAATGGAAACAGCATCAAAGAAAAAGGCCAGCAACTCCAGAAAGGAATAGTGTTCCACCCGTAACACTCGACCAAAATAAAAAGGGGACACAACAAAAAATGATACATTAGGGTGGGGGGTCCTTGGTCATCCACCCTATTCACCTGACATTGCACCATTTTATTATTACCTTTCAGACTCTGCAAAATTTTCAAAGGAAAAAAAAATGTTTCTTTTTTTAAATTTTCTAAGGCAGTTGCTGACTATTTTTTAAATCCCAAAGGGCGAGAACTTCTACAAAATGAAATTTATATGTTACCTGAAAGATGGCAACAAGGTTGTAAAAATAATGGGGCAAAATAATTGATTAATATTAAACAATTTTTTATAAATGCATTCAAATGTTTTTTAAAAAAGAAGAACTTTCCCCCCCAACCGAAAAAATATATATACTTTTAGAAATCATAATGGTTTCCCGTTTAGTCCAAAAAACTTTTTGTGTCTACATTTGTTTGTGTCTGGTAAATTTCCCAATTTTCTTCCTGTTTTTAATTTTGTAAGTTTTAGAATTTTCACCTTTTTATTTTATATTACTGTTTTTTTTCAGGCTTTAAATTTTTTGGCGGGTTTTTAAAGGGCCAATTAATGTTGAATTTTTGATATTATATGTTGGTATGTTATTTTCTGGCAAAAATTTTAAACATTGTTGTAATAATTACTGTTAAAAAAATGGTTATTTTTTCTATTTTCTTACATTGAGTTAATTTTTAATTTTTTTCTTATTCTTATTTATTTTGTTGCATATTTTTTTCTTTTAGTGTGATTGGTAGGATTTTTTTATTTTTTAACCCCTAATTGCTGGCCTAATTCAGTGAATTTTAGAAATCAAAATAGGTCAGTTTGCCCAAAGATTTTTTGTATCTACATTTGTTGTTCGGTGAATTAAATTTCTTCCTTTTTAGCACTGTAGGTTTTAGTACTTCACTTTTATTTTATATTACTATATATACATATATATGTATATATTCTGCTATATATATTTCTGAAAATGAACAAGTTAAAGCTGATTTTTAAATTAATAAAACCCCTTTTCATCTGATGAATTATTTTCCCTTTTATGATAAAAAATGGGGGTTTTTAAAATTTTTCTTTAGGATAATTTGTCATTGTTATATCTTTGTTTATGTTGTTAAATACATTAAAATGTTAATTTTTTAATTTTATACTTTTGCAAATTAGTTACATGCTTTTAAATCCTGTTAATCTTTTTATATTTCTGAAAAGCTATTGACCATTTTATAAAAAAAAGGTAAAAATATAAATACTATAGATTGATTTAATTAAAAGTTTTTTTAGAGCACTTAATGATTGACAAACTATTTATTTTTTCCGATCTATTTAGATTAGTTAAATGAAAAAGGAAAAGTTCAAATTTTTAAAAGTATTGAAATACCCATTAAAAAGTAATAAATACCATATTTTCTTTGGGGGAATTTTATTTGTTTGAAAATAATTTATTCTGTCAATTTAAAATTTACGGCCCCAATTTTTTACTTTAAAATGATTTTTTTCCATTAAAAATAAGATAACTTAAACTATGAATTCTTTCTTGTACTATTTCCTATTTTGAATATATATATGAATTGTTCCTCAACATCACTTTATTACAAATTACTGAGCAACTTTTACCAGCGTTCTGAGTTATGCTTCACATTACTTTCTGTAGCTTCAAGGATAATTTTTTATAGCATGTTCTAATTTTATAAAATCAACTGATCAATTATCCTCAACTGATATTTCGCTGGAAACACTACCAGGGTATTTCTTTTAAAACATGTAAAGGAACAATTATTTCAGTTTTTGGATTGTCCTTGACTGTATTTCATTATTCTTTTCGTAATAGAATACTAATCTCCTTTAGTATGTGTGGGGAAGGAAAAAAGGCCTAAAATTCACTAAATATGTAGTTAAAAGCTATTAATTTGTATAATGGAAATTTTGTACATTGGTAAATCATACTTTTTGTTAATAGTATATTTATTTTATTGAAAAAAACTAAATTAAAAAATTTAGCAAATTCTCAGACTGAATATGAAAACTTAGAACTATTTTTAATTATTCCTTGATAATTAATAAAATTGCATGCGTATTGATTGCTTTTATTTTTTTTTTTTTTTCCCTTCCTTTTCAGTAATTTATTTAAAAAGTTTAAGAAAAAATTTCAAACTCCCCCTTCCCCCTTTTTTTAATTTTAATATATAAACAGCTTAAATGCATTATATATTGCACGTTAATGAATACTATGCATTATGGTTTATTTATAGTATTTTAAAAGAAAATACCAACATATATTTTGTGATGATACTTCTACAAATTCAAAAGGTAATAAACTATTTTATTTTATTTTCTATGTATATTTATAAAATGCTATATCATATTTTGGGGATAAAAGTCATTTAATAATATTTACATTTATATTTAAATAATCCATGCAAATTTTATTTTCAAAGACTTTGTACACTTTTCAGGAAGTTGTACTATATAAATGAGAGATATATAAAAAATTATGTTATAAAACTGATATTTTTACAAATGTAGTTTATATGAATAGGTAGTTTAAAATTTTTTTAAATTTGCTTGTATTTTAGTCATTTATTATGATTTTAGGAAATAAATTTTATTATTATTTCAGGTTATTCTCTTCATTTTGGAGCTTGTATTAAAGTTTCACCTTGGTAAATTTAATTTTAATACCTGTTTAATTATTATTAGCTGCATGTTGCATAAATTTTTTTTTCTTTTTGTATTATTTTTGAGAAGTTGACTTGCCTAAAAGTTTTTGTAAGAATTAAAATCTATCTCCTTAATACTTTTATTGTAATGTGTAACAAATAGAAATTAACTTATAGTTTAGAAAAGAAAGAATTTTCAATAAGTGAAAGAAATTCTTAAGCCTTTTACAGTGGTGCATATAGTTATTTGTGAAATCAAAATTTAAGTAACTGATTCATTTTTTTTTGTTTATTTATTAAGGGCTTTATATTAATCATTTTATATTGAAAGGAATTTGTTTTGCCTTTTGTTTGAAAGAAACTTTTATTGTAAGCACATTTCAATAAATTAAAACTTTTAAGTAGGTATAATTATTTTTTATTATTTTTTTTAAATCTATAATAAAATTTGAAAAAGTTTTCTCTGGTTATTTTAGTATTAATAAATTTTTTAAAAAGTTTAGTCTTATATTGCATAATATTTTCTTGATTTAACATTCTTATACTTTAAAAAAAAATGAAAGCATAAATAAATGTTTTTGTTACATGTAAATAGTCTGTTTTGGAACAATTCAATCTTTTCTATCTCATGCACTAACTGTATATTTTTGTAGTTCATTTCTACTAAGAAACTTAACTGGAACTAAAATTTTATAATTCATTATATGCATGTATCTAATATTCATAATTTAATGACAATAGTATTTAAATGTTTAAAGAGAAAGAGTTATATATGCATATTGATGGATTATATACTTTTCATACTTTTTTAAAAAATCTGGGTACTTACATATTAGATCTTTGACCATTTTTTCCAAATGCTATAATATACAGCCATTAATAAAAATAACATTCCTGTCCATATTAGAATACAATAACTTTTTCTGTGAGCCATCTTATTTTCTTGTATTTCATGCAAAAAAAAAAGATAAAAATTTGAACTTACTTTTTAAGGAAAATAATGAACTTATAAACACTAATATAAAGCCACTTCAGATTTTTAGTTTATCTTTGTACATTTTGAAAATTGTGAGTGCATGCAATTTTGAACTTAAGGATTTTATGACATGAGGAATCCAAATATCTAAAAATGTTGTGCTGCAGCTCACTTTTTTAATAATTCATATTTTTCATATTGTTACAATGTTGTATTGATGCTTTTTTTAAAGTTGGAAAAAAATTACTTAGATTTACTCAAAAATCTTCAAAAGCATTAAATATCCCCCAATTGAAGAATTATTTAATGATAGGAGATAGATTCTTTAAGTCCCTATGGGATAAAAAATGTATTTTAATAGATTTTTAAAACATTGTAATTTAAAAAAATTTTATTTTTAATTATTAAAAAAAACTGTCACTCAAAGAAAGGACAGGCCAAATCTTAGATGGATTGATGACCTAAAAAAAAAGATATCCTAGTTTTAAGAACTAGGAATTGGCAAACACTAGCAAGAAGAAGGCTGGCCTGGAAAAGGCTTCTTGAGAAGGCCAAGGCCCACCTGGCTGTCGACCCTCTAAGGAAGGAAGGCGAAAAATTGTAATTTTTTAAAAAAATTGTATTTATGTTAATTAAAAAATGAGAAAGAGAATATGGGGGGAACAGCATTGATAGTGAAAAAGTTCTTTCTTAAAAGATAATTATATTAAATTGAATAATTAATTTATTAACATTATATAACTCCCTTTTTAATCTTTTTTTTATACTTGTAAATGACAAGCACTTCTGTGCGTAATTATTATATTTATAAATAATATATTTTACTCAATGTTTTTTTAAAAAATACTTTTAATGTCAAACTGATTTCAAATATTTTTAAAAAAGAATTTTTAATTTTCAAAATTTTTAACATAATTTAAAAATTTTTTTTAAAAAAAATGAATTTTCAAGTTTTTTTTTTTGTAAAAAAAAATTTAAAATTTTTTCCCCCAAAAAATAAATTAAACCCCCAAACATTTTTTTTGGAAATTTTTAAATTTAGTCAAAAATAAAAAATTTTTTAAGTTAATTTTTTTCAAAAGGCTTATTAAAACATTTAAAAAAGCAAAAATTTCTTTTTAACCCCAAAAAATTTTTAAAAAATAAACAACAAATTAAATTTTTCCCCCAAAAAATTAAAAAAGGGTGGAAAAATTTGCAAAAAAATTAAATTAAAAAAGTAAAAAAGCAATGAAACCTTTCTTTTTAATTTCTGTTTGCAAAAATTTAAAAATTTAAGAAAAATTTGTGCGTTTGGGAAACAAAAATTTTTTTGAAAATTAAAAATCAGCATACCAGGCTGTTTGATTCTGGTTTAAGTATTTTTTCACAAGAAATCCGTAAAAACCCTGTGAAAGGGGAAACCCATACTTTTTTAATTTCATTTTTAATTTTTTAAGGGATATTCCCCGGGGGAAATCCCCCCCCTTTACCAAGAATCTTGAGGGCAATGCTCTTAAAGTTTTGGGGGAACCATTTATTCAAGGAAATTTTCCCAAAAACTTTAAAAAAATAAAAAATACAAAACCTTTTAAATTCATAAGGAAAAGCCATTTCTTTTGAATAAAAAATTTTTTTGAAATATGTTGGCATTTAATTTTTTTTTATTTATCTCATTTTTTTTTTTTTTAAAGTTATTTTTTTATCCCGGGGTAACATGCACCCCCAAAAATTTTGGGTTTTATTTTTTGTATTGAAAGTGCGCGTTATTTGCCGGATTTAATGTTAATGGTTTTCCAGTTAATAAATAAGATTTATACTAAAATATATAGTTTTAACCAACACTATATTGAAATTTCTCCATAAAAAAATTTATTTTTAAGATTTCATTTCTTATACCCATACAGTTTTGCTTTAAGGCTTTACTTATAGGCTTTATTGATTTCATAAACATTAAAATTATGTTTAAAGTTGTATAAAAATACAATATTAAATAACTTTATTAAAAGATTTTTAATTAAAAAAAATTAAATGTAAGGATGTTTTTTTAAAAACATTTTTTTTTTAAATTTAGAGCTCTTTAAGTATTAGTACAGAAATATCTTTTTATTAATATAACAAAGTATTATAATTATTTTTTATTGTTTTTATTAATTGGCTGCTACTGCTTTAATTTTTTTTAACCACTGGCATAAATATTTAGAGGAGTTAAAGGCAAGACCATCTTGGAATTATAATTTTATTCTATAATTTGATTACATTGCTTCATCACTGTTGGAAGATAAACCATACCTCTCATTAAAAAAATCACATTCCCCTTTAAAAAAAAAGCTAAAGTTAGGAGTAAAGATAAATTAGTGATAACCGACTGCTTAAACCCCTTTGTAATACTGAAAGAAGCAAGGGAAAGTAATTGTTTAAAACAAATTAAAGGTGATTGTAGAAATCGCATTTTATTTAATTGCAATATTCAAAGAAATATAAGAAGTAAAATTTATATTTCTTAAAAATAAAACTAGAGGTTATGATGGTTTGTATATTTGAAGCCCAAGGCTTTAAGAATTTAAAAATATATTAATGAAAATTTAAATTTCAAAAATATTTTCTCCTTTTACTAAAAATCCTTGTAAAAAGTAGTATTGTTCTTGAAAAGGAATTTAGCATAAAATTAATGTTAACTCTTAATATATCTTAAGTATTTATATACTTTTTTTTTAGTTGATGTCTCCATTCAGGATACCTTCTTCTCTCTCATTAGATAGTGATCAGTATTTTGATTGTTTGGATCATGCATTTGAAAAGATTTTGTTGAATTTTATTGAAAAGTATGTTTAATTAAGATCTTATTTTTCGAAGACTACTCTTATTATATTAAGTTACATTATCATTTTTTAATTGTATTTTACTATACAGTTTTAAATGTAAAAAGTGGTTCATTTTTATTTTTAGAGAAGAGGATGAGTCAAATCAAAATATTTCATTAAACTTGTCATCATTAACTCTGTCAGATTCATCAGATATGTGCAGTAGTTCATCAAATAGCAGTGGTTATTTAAGTATGTTACATATTATTCAGTATTTAAAGTGCTAAATGTTAATATGGATGCTACAAAAAATTATGATACCAAAAAGGATTTAGTTTTAATGCTATCTGTTCAGTAATATTTTGCTGTTTTATAACATCTCATAAAATAATGTATGTGCTAATTTATTTTTAAAATATGGTAGTTTTCGTTTGAAAGATAAAAGTACTGTAATAAAACTGTCATTTACAATTTTTAGTATTGTTTGCATTGCTTAGTAATTAAAGTGCTATAAAATTATGTATATTGCGTATCCACTGTTATTCCTGTTTTTAAATCTGAACTTTTTTTTAGGTATGGAAGAGGGTGTAACACCAAATAAATGCAGGTATGTGTATTTTCACTTAATACAATATATAAAATAAATATTAAAACTAAACATACTTTAATACTATAGTTAAATGCCTTTTCTGGAGGAATGAATATTTTTTTTTTTTTATTTTAATACTTTTGCTGTCATTATTATGTTGGTCTGCAGAAAAAAAAGTACAACTAGCATGGATATTTTAAGTGATTATTTAGTTGCTGAATAAAAAAATATAAATAATTTAGGTCTATAATAAAAACTGATTTTATTATAAATAACAATCTGTTGATACACACATGAAAAGAAGATACTGATACATATCCTTAGGTAAAATATTTAATGTAATTGAAAATGAAATTTTGATACCCACCGTAAAATCCTGTGTATAATGTGCATGCCGTTTAACACACATCCACATTTTCAAGCTGCATTTTTTTAATTTTTAGGTATATTCGCCGTATAACGTGCACCCCCTTTTTTACAAAGAAACCTGAAATGTTTGTATGCATTTTGAAGTCAATTCAAAGTACTATTCCAAGCTTTAAAAAAAATAGTATACTTTAAGAACTACAACCCATTAAGTTCATAAGGAATGTCATTTCTTTAAAATAAACAATATTTTGATATATGCAGAAGTCTAGGTTTTTTTCTATGCTCATCTTTTTTCATTTTTAAAGCCTCTCATTTTTATACCCGGTGTATAACCCCATGCACCCATAAATTTCAATCTTATTTTTTGTGTTAAAGGTGTACATTATACACCAGATTTTATGGTATATATGAATGTACTGCTTTTATAAAAATCAATAATACTTATAATTATTTAATCATATTAAAATTCTTTTTTCTTTTTTGAGAACTTTTTCAAAGGCTTTTTCTGATAGAATGGTCTTTAGATGTTTATTATAGTAATAGCTTTGAATACAATAGCCATTGGCTCTTGTATAAGTTCCCTCCTCCCAAAAAAGGAAGGGGGTATTTTCATATCTCTTTCAGAAGAACAAAATGACCCATTGGCACTGAGGCATGATCATAACCAAAGTGGCCAAAATTTTCCATACCAATTGACAAATAAATATTCTTTAATTAGATGAATCAAATATGTTATTGCTACATAGCAAAGCTGCATTATTAAGCTACAAAGGATGGTGTTTTAGCCTTATCTCTCTTAGCAATTCATATATCACTTTAGGAAGATTACCACTTAAAATAAACTTTTCTAAAAAGGCCTTGATGTCTATTGATTGTTATTGTTTTGTATGTAGATTTTGTAGGATTAGACTGTTCCCCCCTCCCCATTTTATATTATGCTTAATCCAAATACTAGCTATCTTTCCAATAACATAAATAAAAATAAATTACTGTACCTCACAAACTTTTGTTTATTCACCATTGTAGAAATTTTAAATTTCAATTATAAATGACTAATTGACTCTCTTTTTTGATGATTGTAGTATATAAGGTTAGGGATCTCTGCTTTATATTTTTTTTGGGTTTTTAAAAAAAGGGTAATTTATGAATTTTAAACAAAACCTTTTAAAAAAATGAAAAATTTTTTCCTTTTTTGATACAGTTCCTCCTGCAATGATTTCTCTTGAAATAAATCCTGACATTTTTTTTAAATTTTTAACATTGTAATTATAATTCTTGGTAAATAGATATTTATGAATGTTATTGTAATTTATTCATAAACTATTCTTTAAAAATTAATATAAAGCATATGTATGAGTAAATAATGACTTTTGTGTGTAACTAATAAATTCATGAACAATTTTTTTATAAAGGGTCTTGTAATGCATATGATGTAATCAATATATGCATGAGTATGTGTTTTTATTTTGTGCTTATTAGTATTTTTAAATTTATTGTGTATCTAATAATCTGTTCTCTTTATTTTTTAGACATACAAAACCATTACACATGATATGGGATGTATTAGATTACATAACTGTAAGAAAACCAGGTATTATACATAAAAATTTTCTGTTTTTAATATCATTGATAGAATTCATAAGAATAATTGTTTTTTAAGGTAGTACTGTGAAATACGCAAATCTGAAATTGAATTGAATTTATTTAATTAGTTTTATATGCTTGTACCTTCTTAGAATTCAATCATAAAAAAAAGAAACACAAGTTTTTCTTTTTAAATTCAAACTTGTAGAAATTTTTCCTATTAAATTTATTATTTTCTTTTAGCTAATCAGATATGTAAACTCAAAATATTACATCACTTTGTTTCTATTAAAATGAAAAAAAAATTAAATTTTTTAGAACTTTTGAAAAAGCAATAAGTTTAAAGAAAAATGTCATGTGATTTAAAGTATATATTTTAAAAAACAATTTGTCTTGCTTTATGGTATAAACTGATATTATGCATCTGGAAACAATATTTCATAATTGATTAATAATTATCTTTTTGGGAATAAGTTTTATTATAACAAGGCACATTGGTAAATCACATTGAAGCATAGCAATTAGAACATTTAAAACACATTAAGGTATGATCATTTTTTAAAAAAAATCATGAAAATATTCTTTTATACCTTATTAACTGTACTATAGGTTTGAATTGGAACATTTTTAGGTTTTCCTTACTGATGTCTGCACAGTGGAGTTTACTTGCTAGTTCTCCACTTGTTATAGGGGGCTCTGATTCTGTCAGTGATTTCAAATCATTTATCAACCTGTATTGGCTGGTTTTTTCTCTATTCATCTTCTAAACTAAAATTCTCTTGGCTAAACAATATTGAATTTGACTTTACTTGTAGATACATGGAACAAATCTTTTGTATTGTATTTGCAGCTATTTAATGGCATTATATGACAAACTTGCTACTTATATTCCATTATTTCAATGGTGAATAATAAAATACAGGTTTAATGGGTGTAGAATAAAGGACATAATTACAAATTATGAGTAATTTTTATAAGAAATGGCATCAAAATCAAATCCTGGTATTTATATTGATTTGAATTTAGGCAAGTCAAAAATCCAACATTACTTAATGTTCAATACCTGTATTTGTCTTTTATAAAAGTTAAATTAAATAAAAATGCATATTAATTTCAAAAATTTATTAGAATCGTAGGATAAATGTAAATTACTAATATAAACAATGCATATTGCTAAATAAGAGGCTAAAATAAAAATTTTGAGTAAAAAAAATGTATCAAGTTTTCACAAAACCAAAAATGGAGAATAATGCTTTTACTTATTATTTATTTATTTTTTTAACTAATTTATTTGCAGAACCTCATGCTCCATATTGCATAACATGAGGCTTACAGACGTAAGTGGTAACACAGTTATATCATTTAAAACAAAATTTAAAGAAAAAATACATTTGAGACAAAAAATATAGAATAAAAAGGAAGGGTGGAAATACACAAATTTTACTTATTATTGAAAAGCATTTTCTAACAAAGTAAATAGTTATTCCCTTTTGTTGCAGATATTCTTTCCATTAAAATTTGTAAAAAATATATTTAAGAATTTTTTTTTTTTTTTTGAAAAATATTTTAAATTTGATATATACATATTTTTTTGTATTGTTAGCACTCTTATCTTCTATTAAATTTCAGGCTTTTTTGAATTTTTCAAAGTTTGATCAGTTTATTATAATTAGATTTTACTATTTATTTTACAAGCAAAAACTATATGTACTTATTTTTGTAAATATTTTAACTTATTAATTGTTGCATGGCATCTTTCAATGCTATTTGTATGCTTTATTTTTTCCTTGGGTCATTTTGAGAAAATAAATGTCTGCAAAGGCACTCTCATAACACATTTAAAACGATAATTAAGGAACAGTCTGTAGCCTGAATGTCTGCTTAGTTTTTGTGAAATAGAAATGAAAATATAATATTGAAAAAATAAATTAAGTCAAAATCATGAAAAATACAATAATTTACTGTATATATATATATATATATATATATATATTGAGTCATGAAAATGTCATGTTTACATTAATTACATCTCTTTATTTTTTAAACTAAGCATTCAACATTTTATTAATTAGTATCTTAGATTTATTTATATTTCTTTCCATTCTTACCATAATATATTCCAAATTTACCAAACATTTCTTTTACTAACTATAATTATCCATATACTAAATTACTGGAAAGAAATAGAAGTAATCAAATTGTTCACACAAATTAATAACATTTGTACAAATAATTTTTCAAATATTAAACTAATAGAACATGGAGAAAAAAAAATTTAATAAATTCATTAAAGAAGGCCTATTTATATTTTTAAAGACTGATTAAATGGATTTTTTTTGTTTTTAATTACAAGTAAGCTATATAATTTCATAGATTTAATGTCCTGAAATTTTCTTTATGTGCAGACATTGAAAAATCATTCCTCCAAGTTTTAAAGTTGTTCAATGAAACTCGGAGGTTACTGTTTGCAGTTTTAACCCGCATGCCTATAATTGTAATTTCAACTCCTAAACAACTGAGGCTTGCCCAAGATTTTGTATGAGGCTCTGAGTCTTTTTATACCCAGAAAAAAGGAGTAAGTGTTTATTTGATAACATTAACAATTCTTTCTACATCCTATATATCTATTAAAATTTAAATTTCATAATGGGTAATTCATTCTTTCAGTAATAAACAGGTATTTTTAAAATTCTTCTTTTAAAAAATTCTTATTTTTTGTTATAAAATTTTTTGTTTCTTGTAATATTTTAATAATTGTGTGCATGTAGTTTAAATATAGTTACAGTTTATATTTATATAAATATCCAGATGCACAGTGCCGTTTGTTGCAATACCATTAATGTTGCACTGTTCTTGCCAAAAAACGATTTGAAATCAAATGAGTTTAAAAATATTTTAAGTGTTTGATTTTCATCTTCAGTTTGTTAAACTTAGTTGAAGTTAATTTTTGACACCATGTGTAAATTAATCTTAAAGGTTCTAATGTAAGAAATGCTTGAATCTGCAAACTATGCTTATGTTCTCAATCTCCTGCCAGAAGGAATGTACACAACATTTTATGTTGTAGCTTGATATGAACCAAAACTCATTTTCATCTGATAATTTGAGGAGCAAAATTTATCTCTGTGTAATTCCTTTATTGTGAAATAATTTATAACTTCCTTATTTGGTAATTTCCAAACTGTGCAATCTTTACACTGGTCAGTTTATACACAAAAATGCTACAAACTAAAAGATCAATAAGTTGTGATATTTGTAAAATCACTGGGTGTGATTGGCAACCTTCTTGGGATTTATTGCTAGTATTTTTGATTGGTGCTGTGCTAAAGGTAAAGTTTGTTATTATATGTATGAAGGTGAAATTGTAATTTAGCAGAAATAATCTAAATGCTAACAATTAAATATATTTATCAGATATCAAAAGCAACACTAAAAAGCAATTACAAATAAAACTAACAGTTAACACTCATATAATGTTGCATTTAACTGCTAATTATGTTTGTGTCGTTGACACTGGGGCTTTGATACATAGTTTTTCATCATTACTCTCATACTTTCTTTGTTTCTAAAAATCACTATTCACATTTCACTTCTTTGTGCACTCTTATAATCACATGTCACATTATTGAAGAATGTTGCCTTCTGGTTGAATGGTTGTAGACAGTGTGTGGTCCTTCACATATATAACTCATCATTTTAATATTATAAAAAATGACTATAAGTATTTTATTCTGCTGTCATTTTGTGCAGGGTTATTTGATAAATCTAACTTCAATTCTGATCTTTAAAATAAATATTTATACAATGTGTTGTGTTAATTTTAAAGTTAAAAAGTGTTAATGGAATATTTAGTTTTTAAAAATTGTGCTATTATTAAAAATATAATTTCATTAAAAAAATAATTATACTATGTCCCATGAGATTTGTAAGAGTTCGGCAACAATTTGGAAGTAAATCTCGTCTTCTTATCAGACTTTGTTCAACTTTATTTATTCTGTTATCAATAGTCTGTAATAAATCACTAGCATATCATTAATGCAACTAAAACGACCTGTTATATATATTAGACCCCCTCCCTTCTCCATCTAATAAATTATTTATGTTATCAACTTTTAAAAAGAAACTATCTATGCAGTATAAATATTATATAAGAATGTAATTGATGCAATTTTAAAAATCAACCTGTCTTCTGTTTACCATTTTGGTACTTATTTTTTTTATGTATAGTTATTTTTATGTTGTAGAGTAATTTATTAGTTTATATATTCTCTGAAAGTGTTAGCTTTATTATGGATTTAGCATATGTTATATGTTTAGATCTAATATAAAAACTTTTTATATTTGTAGATTTTTTTGTCTTATTTGTGTAGTTTATAAATAGACATTTTCCCTTTTTTTAATTTCAGAGAAGTTTTATTTGTTGATCCAAAAAGAGAAAATCCTCTTACTAAGGAAGATTTATCAAAATTTGCTGTAATAAATTTCTGTCTTGGTAATAAAAAAATAGAAGACATAATCCCTCTAGAAATGATGGTAAGTTGTGTGGTTAAATTACAATATTTTTCATCTTTTTAATTAGAAAACAAGGTTGCTTTGTACTTAATAAAGTGTATAAGATGTATTGACATGTTTCAAAATTCATCCTGCTGTTTGGTGAATTTTCTATAAAAATGAAATAGTTATTTATACAGATGATCATCATTTATTTTTTCTTTCATAAAATTTACATAATATGCTGATGGCTGAAATTAAAATGATTAGCAGCCATTTGAAACTATTTTATCAAAACCTAAGCTATTTCCTTTCCCACCCCTTTTCTTAATTCAAAAAGCAAAAACATGTTTTTTGTAATGTATTACATGGGAGAATTACCATTCGCATTTTTCAGAAATTGCGTATTGTACAGAAAGAAAGACAACAGAAAGCTTTTTTCCCCCTTTCAACTTTAAGCAAAATTTTCATCTATTTTTTGAAAAAGAGAAAATTATTAAGGTGAAAAATAGTTGTAACCTTTTTTCAGAGATAATCATATTTGAAGCTTTTTCAACAAGAAATTAAGTGTTTTTTTGAAAAGTCGTTTATTATGTTACGTAAAGGTAATATACTTTGATAACCTTGAAAAGAAATTTTTTTTTCCTTCTTTCTAATTGGTTTTATAAGTTTTCTCTATTCAGAATATCACTTAAAAGTATAAAAAAATGCAGGTAGACGATCAGAATGATAAATGTGAATGTCATCTTTATATTGTTAATTATTAATATGAAAATGTTTGAACTCTACAAAATTAAAATAAAGACCACTTAAATTCTATCTTCATTTAGGTTTTATGAATTAGAAATCACTGAGGGTGTTGTTATTGTGCATTAAATGTTGAATATAATAAATACAGATTAAGTGATGAAAATTGCATATGATTATATAATGGATTCATTTGAATTGATAATGTTGATCATTAACATTTTTTCTGCAACTTATATGGATTAATAGAACCAAGAATTATTTTGCTCTCAAAATATTGAATAATTTGACTTCCATTAAAAATTTTGAAATATTTTTCATTTGTTTTGTGAAAGTTTCTTTGTTCTCATATATATATTATTAGTTTGAAGTTATTTAAACAATTTACTTCTCCTCACCCCCACACACTATTATCAATATAATATTTGTCTTACTTTTTTAAAAAATCTGTATTTATATATTTATTGAACAATGTTTAATTTTTTGCAGTCTTCATTGTGCATTTTGAATTTGAAAGATTGTTCATTTACTGGGCCGACATATACTGTATGTATAGTATTTTGTTTATGGAATAACTTTTTAAAATTTATTATATATTATGCTTTTTGTGTGTTATTAAAAATATTTTTTTTTAATCAAAAGAAAAATCTTAATGTTATTCTAGGGTTGTATTTTGGAAAAAGTAGATCAACAAATGAGTGTATTACGTGTAGGATCTCCAGTATTTCCTATTTTAGTTAAGTAAGTTGAAATCAAATCTTTAAAAATGTAGTAAGGATAAAAAAATAATTAATTAACATGCTAGAACTTCTTTCTATTACTGAAATGCATAAAAATTAAATAGTTTCATAAATACTTATTTTTAGTAAATAGTTCATTTTATTTCTTTATAGCATTCTCATTGATGTGGATAGTACAATAAAATGGTGGTATGTACTAAACACGTGTTTAACAGATACAAGTAAAATTACAAAGTATGTCCTGTCTAAAGGATACAATCGCTTTGATATGCAAATCATTGAAGTAAGGATAAAAACTTATATTCTAGACTTTTTAGACCATTCTTATTTTTTTATAAATCCATTGTTTGTGTTTTTCAAAATTGGATTTAGGAGTTACACAAGCTGGCAGTAAAATCATAAACCATAGGAAACAAAGGCTAACAAATTCAAAATTTAATTTTAACTAGAAACACTTTTGTTGAAGAATGGGATGAGGGATTTCATATTAAATCTTTTGGTTTTTCAAGAATCACTTGTAGATCATGGTGTATAAATTTTATCAAATAAGACACCAAGTTGTATATACCATCTTAATCAGCCAATGTCTTAAGAAATTTGTACATTTTAGCAATTTATATGTAGTTTTGTTTAAAAGTTTTCTTTGAACATTTAATTACAATTATTGATAAAGAATATCTGAAGCATAAAGGAAATAACTATTTTATAAAACTCTTTGTTGTTATTGTTTCCCCTAAACTTTTGTTGGAATTTTTTATAAGGAAAGTGGCTTTTTTCCCTCGGAAAATGTAGTTTTTCAGATATTTCATTGGTTTTTAATTTTTAATAAATAAAATTTATTTTTATAACCCCAAATCTCTTTCTGTTGGGTGATTTAGTATAACTAATTCACATTTTAAAACTTCAAAAAAATTTGATTGGAAATTATCAAAAATGAAATGTAATTACCAGGTAAAAGAAATAATTCATAATTTGACAGCTTATATTTTTAACAGTACACCAAATTAAGCAAATAGTTATATTTCCTGAAAGTAAAAGGACTTTTATCAGAACATAGTTTTAATATTTATTTTGAAACAGAAAATAAAATAAATCATATTCGTGATAAAACAACAAATATTACATATGTTACTGGCAAAGCATGAAACACTGGCATTTTGTAGAATGCATGGGCATCTATCTATGCTGGACGTTTTTAGGCAAAGTGTGAAATATTTGAATTATTGCATACTTTATCTAGGCATTGTATATAATACCTAGGCATTCTATAGAACAACCTATGCTCTTTAGGCAAAGTATGAAAGATCCTGATGATTTTATTATATCAATGACATACACATTCCTAAAAAATACAAATGTTATTCTGAAAAAATAATAAGAGTGCCATTAAAAAATTATTCATAAAGTAAGTAAAGGAAATTATAGAAACAAAAGGGAAAACAAAATTTTCATTTAAAAAATAAGGAATTAAAATTAATCTACTTGCAGCAACATGGTAGGCTTGAATGGCATTTTGAATTACATTTTTCAGGCAAAGGCAATTCTTATTTTATCACTTTGTTTTACACATACCTTTGATAAATCCTTGGCTGTTTCCACTGGAATCAGCAATTGCAACTGACCGGAAAGGAATTTCGTGGTCAGGAATGTTTTTAATTCTAAGCAAGGTCTTGGGGCACAAAATGAATTGTGATCTTGCATTTCCTTGTTTTAAAATCTTTGTTAAGTCAGTAGAAGCCATCCTTTCCCACCCATAACAAGTGCCAATATATTGGCATTCTGAAAAAATCACAGGTTTCACAAATATGCCCTTTTTAATACTTTTCTGTTTTTTTCTGGCAAGCTTCACAAAGGTAGATGTACAGTTCAATATCATGATATGTAGATTTTTGTATTTGGTTGAAAGTTCTTTCAGAATGTCTAATAGCCAAATGAGCTTCTTGAAGTACATGAAATAACTCAAAACAGGTCTTCTTGTAACAGGTTAAATGAGTTTACTTTTTGTTTTCCACAATCATCATGTCAAAGCAGTTCAGCAACCAATAATCCCAAGGTTCCTTCTTCATTTTGACTTTTTGTATGTCAGTTATTAACTTCTAGTTAGTAATTTCAGTTAAGAAAAACTTTTTTTGTAGTATTAATTTGAATTTTGGAAAGTTTGTTGAAGAATAGTTGTTTCATGTTTATAGACACCATGACTCTTTCTCCAACACTACAGTTTGCTCCCCATTTTCATGTAGTAAAAATATTTTTTGTTGAACAAATTTAAGTAAAATTGTGTATTTTGAGACTCCCGAACAAAAACTGCAAATTCTGAGCCTAAGACACACGTTAAAAGTCACTTGCCTTGCCAGTGCGATATTCAAAACAAATTGGAGATGTATTTCATACCTTGCCAGTTTCTCATTAGGCATTTTATAGAATGCTTAGGTAATGTGTGAAATATGAATCATTTCATACATTACAGGCTAGTTTTTAGGCATTCTATAGAATGCCAGATTTCATACTTTGCTGGTAACATGTATATATAAATATATTTCAGTTGTCTACTTTTCAATGATTTCTATTGTAATAAAAATTCATACGTGTTAAAATTATTTACCTGTGCCTAACATGAATGTAGAGCCCTTTACAAATTAAGAGTGCTTTAATAAACTAGATGTGGGATGGAAAGTAAATTGGTATCCTTTACCCCCTCCTTCCCTTTATCACATAAAGAATTTTCACTATTTGTAGCAATGTATTATAATATTTATTTGAATAATTTTGAAATGTGTGAGCATAACTTTGAATATTGAAATTTAACATCAGTTGTGGAATTTATTTTTAATTAAATTAAAGTATAAAATCCACAGAAAATAATAATTTAAAATTTAATTAGTATGCCAATAAGTTTTTTTTTTTAATTATAATTCATATGTGATAGTTCCACTCTAATAATAAGTTCTAAATATCCTATTAGTTTTGGAATCAATTTCAGACTATTGCTTTAAACTTGATAACATTTCATTTCTGTGTTACTTTTAAATATATTCCATAACTTGTTACTTTTATAATATATTCTATGATTTTATTATTTTAAAATTATATTTTACGATAATATTTCCATTAAAAAATATTCTTTTTTTTATGACTAGCCCAGATATCAATGCTCTTTATGGAATTAAGTATATTCAGTGCTTTATATTTTAAACAATTGGTAACAATTTCATAGCTCGTATCCATTAAAAATGTTATAGAATCATCATCTCTTTCATTTTAAATGACTAATTCTATTGAAAAATTAGTAAAGAAATTTTAATTTAAATTTAATTATTCATTCATTGTTCATGCTTAATGATATAAATCATTTTTAATTTTCAGAAGCTGTATCGGATGTACAGACATTAACTTTCAGTATTGAAATTCATCATTTGCATTTTTAAATTTTTACATATTATTTGTCAGGTTTTTATGTGTCTTTTTTATTTTATACATTTATTTGTTATTGTTATGCATATATAAAATTTATTTTTAATGTGTGCCATATTGTTAACATTACATCTTATGTTGATTTGTGAAAGCCGTTTTTTATTTTTACGTGTTTAATTTAATTATGTTACATAATACTCTTCTGTTTCTGTATATATTGAAATTTACAAAAATTGGTCATTTATTAAAAAGTTAGAGAAATCCTGAAATTGATTTCTTAAAATTAAGATCATAAATGTTTCTTTAAAAAATTGCCAAAAATTTTTGTTTTAAAAAATCTACCAGAAGCCCCTTCAAATCAAAATTTTTTATGAATGATTTTTATGAAAATAAAATCATTTAAGGAAATTTATTTATTACATGAAATACAAAATTTAATGAATTGCTCAAAGTTGCTGTGATTTTTTTTTTCTTGTTGGTGATGCTCAAACTGTGTTAGATATATATTATACATATATATCCTGTTATTTTACAAACCATTTTGTTATATTCTGTCACAGTTATCAAATAAGAGACAAAAGAAATTATCAATTTTTATATATTGCCATTCTAAACATAAATTTTAAGTGATTAATAAAAGAAACTAATGTATGCTACACAATATATGAAAAATAGTTTTATTTTGAACTACCTGTGTCATTTATATTATTCATATTAGAACATCTAATATTTAATATTGTAATAAATAATATCCTGAAATTTACTGCTATGTATATTGAAATATTTGTTACTATGTGTACTGGCTTTATTCAGATATACTTAATATCATTGTATGGTTAATATCAAGATGTGATATAAAAGGAATTTTACTTTTCCCAGAAAGAATCCTCAACATTGAACCAAATGTGTTTATAAAGAAAATAATCAAATATATCAAAAATGCATTTTATAGCTTTAATGAAAAGATACACTCATATTTGTTTAATATTTTGTTAATAATTTAATATTTTCAATTCTATATAATTTATTTTTTATGGATAGAGGGCATCTTGTTTCTATAAAAATTTATCTTGATATAGGCGTTTATAAATTGTATAAACATTAATAAACAAAATTATTAAAGGTGCAGAATTTTGTAGGTGTAAGAAAAATCAAAACCTTGATTTTTTTTATAAATAATACATGAATGTATATGATTTCTACTACATTAAATAAATAATAGTTAATTATATTAGTAATATAAAAATATCCTGATGTATTTTCAAATGTTATTCATATTTATTTTCTTAATAAAGAGCGAAGCAAACTTTCTAATTATTTTCTTTTCTTAAAAAAAATATTGAATTTTCAAATCTGAGATATTTCAAGAAAAAATGTAAAATTTTTAAAGCTTCATTAAATTTATGATGTAATTTTATGTTCTTGCTTGTTCTTTTACAATTTTTTTTTTTTTTTTTATTGTATTAACTTGTTTTTGAGTATTGAAAATCTTATACTTAAAGTTTCTAAAAAATAATTACATTCCTTTTTTCTTAATTTGCAAATAATTGTACTTACAAATAATGATTTTATCTACTTAAATTTTATTTCATACCAAAATTTTGTAAAATTCTGGAAACTGTTTTAGAGTACTGGGGCTCTTTTTGTAGGATTATTTTGCTTTAAAAAAAGATAAAAAAAATGAGAAAAGGTAAAGTTTTTTTTGTCCGTTTCTATTCTTTCCTTTTTAAACTGAATATGTGTGTTTTGTTTAAATAAATATTTTTTTACAGAAATTTAAATATTTTGGATTGATTAAATTAAAATGTAAACAGGGGTTAAAAATGGTCATATTAAATATTTTTCTAACTGTGGGATACATTTTTTTTCCCCTTTGAGCTTTGTACTAGTTAAATTGGATTCCTTCTTAGCATATTTAGTGAGAAAAAGTGTGTTATATTGATTGACATTATGTAAATTGTGTTTTGAGAGTTTTGCAGCTTCAACCAATCAATTATAATAGTGGGTTACTTTTATTAATGTCATATCTTGAAGCAACGTGTGGGCTATTATCAATTAATTTAATAATTTAGAATTATATGGTCAGGCAATTGAACTATGACACCTGAGCTCCATTCTTGTACTCTTAACTATCACACTATGCTGATTTTATACCTATGAGCCTTGAAAGATTTGAATGGGCACACCACAAAAATGACAGTTCATTAGTGAAATTCAAACCAGCAGCTGAATTGAAACGTTGCAATGGCTTATGAATTATAAAGCATATTTTAATTATGTGTTACATTAAATTTTATTACAAAATGAAATATTCATAGGATTGAACACTTTGTATGAAATATTTTTATGAAGTGTTGAAATAGAAATGTTAAGTTATGCTTTTTTAAATTGATGTAATTTTTTTTTTTAACATAAAGGGTTTTCCCTCTCCGTTAAAATTTTTAACTAATTTAAATCCGGCCCAAAAATCAGCCAAATTCTAACACAAAAAATAACATCAAAATTTATGGGTGCGCATTATACGGTGGGTATAAAAGTGAGACTTTTGAAAATAAAAAAAAGATTATCATATAGAAAAAATTAGACTTTATATAGATCAAAATACTTTTTCTTTAAAAGAAACAACATTCCTTATGAACTTAAAGGATTGCAGTTCTAGAAGTGTACAATTTTTTGTTGAAGTTTGGAATACTATATCAAATAAATGACTTAAAAACAAGAGCTTTAAACACATTACATTTCGGGTTTCTTCATAAAAAGGAGGGGTGTGCATTATACGGCAGTTTTTATGGTAGTTGTTCAGGCAGGCTTTGATTTAAACCAAACTTGATGAACTTGCTTCCAAAAATTATCCTATAAATACTCATGTCTGCTTATATAAATTACTTTTAAATCAGTTTTATTTATTTCATGTCAGGGAAAAAGGTTTCTTATCTTTATATTTTCTGTTGTAATTATTTTTGCTATCTTTCTACTCGTATTTGATGACATATTTCGCACCATTATTTTAGCTAAATATTTTTTATAGTGTATTTTTTTTATATTGTACCTTTTTCTCATTCACTGAAATATGATAAATGCTTCAGCATTTGTATTGTGAGGAGATTCTTGTGCCAATGAAGCTTAGATTTCTTGCATTTCTTCTTGGTACATAGTGTATTGAACATAGATACATTTTCTAATACATATAATGGTCAGTAGTGATTTAAGTAATATTATTGTAATAATTAGTAAAAAGATTTGAGTATGAATCTTGAATATAATTGAACTATCAGATTTTTAAAATAAAATTTATTAAAAACCTATTCTACTAGAAATAATAATAATAGTCATTCTGAAAAGGTTCATGAGCATTGTTTGTATGAGTAATAACTCCATAAATTAAAAGTTATTTTGAGGTTAAAAAACTTCATATATTGTTCGGTAAAACCTATTTTAGATAAGATCTCGGGCAAAATTTATTCTGTGTAAAATATCTCTTGACAGAGATAACTCCTGTTCAAGAGTACATTATATAAAAACAGTTAATAGGCTAGGTTGAATCTGATAGAGGATTTAGGATAATAAGGGAAATTTACCAAAGGGATGATATGTTAATACAGACAATATATCTGTTATTTTACTTGAAAAACACAAGGGAACATCATTTTTAGACATGTTTTTCTTTTTTATTTTGTTTGGATGTAATACTTGAGATTAAATATGAAACTTCTGCAACAAAATGAGGATGATTGCCACAAAACAAACTATTCAGTTTTTTAGTGTGCTTATATAAATATTATACAAATTCAGTGGTAAAATCTTGTATAGTTTAAGTCACATTAGATAGCAAATTATTAAAAGTAAACCAAAATATATCCCTTTATTTCTTTTCTTTTGAGATTATTATATTAATCAATGTCTTGAATTTTTGGATTTCTGGATAATAGAAGTTTCCAAGCTTATTCACTTTAAATGTTTTGCTATTATATATATATATATATAAATGTTTCTTTCAGAAATTTAAATTTAATATTTTTGGATTTTTAAATGTTATTAATGTAATGACCATTTTTATATAAATCGTATGATTTCTCGAAACATCAGAAATTGAAATGAAGCAGAAAAATTATCAGTTTTAAATCAAGTGAGTTGCAATAAGAATTATAGAAAAGAAATTATTCTATTCAATTTAAATATGATTTTTAAAAATATCAATCAGAGGAATTGACAAAAACCTTCATAATAGATTTCTTTTTGATATTATTTTTATTTAAACTACTGTATTTATACTCGAATCTGCGCACCCAATTCTCTAACGTTTTTGGGAAGGTGAAAATAGTGTAAAAGGTTCATTCTGATACTTAAGAATTTTTAAATGAGAAATAACAAGTTAATATTCAATTTATTTTACCACTATTACAAACTTTCGAATACATATATGAACTTATAATTTCTCACCGTCAGTGTCATGTTTCGAAAATGATTCGTTATTCCCATTGTTACAGCTGACTTCGGAATCGGTGCCGGCGTGTCGTCTTCCGTGCCATCCAATACATTTGTTGTGCAACATTTTTTTAAAGAAAGAATGTGAACTGTGTGTTGCACATTTATAAACAAAATTTTTTTATTTTGCTTACGCCATCGACGTATATTTGTTTCATCTGATTCAAATTTTCAATGGCCACTGCTTTGCATCCGTTATTTTTCTTCCTGCACATAAAATTGCCAACCTTTTCATACTTGCGTCATAGAGAATTCATCTTGATGCTATTGCCGATATCTTTGATGTTTAGGTGATTAAAAGAAAGCGTATACAAAAAAAAATTCCTAAATATGAGCAGACAACGATGTTTAGGATATACTGAATACTGGAGATAAACTGCGGAATGGAATAAGTCATCAATGTAAATCAGTGGCGCACACAAGGGAGGGGTCCGGACCCCCCCTAAAGCCCTTGATTTTTTTTCG
Source organism: Trichonephila inaurata madagascariensis (assembly GCA_019973955.1). Classification (NCBI taxonomy): domain Eukaryota; kingdom Metazoa; phylum Arthropoda; class Arachnida; order Araneae; family Nephilidae; genus Trichonephila; species Trichonephila inaurata. The sequence continues at coordinate 38,739 of BMAV01020068.1, forward strand.
ATTGGTTATAATTCTAAGTATATAATACGTAAAATTTAATTAAATATTTGCTATTAATGATTAGTTTTATTAATTAATGCTAATTATTTATTCAATAATTAGTTTTTACTGTGTTTTTTTTCCTGAAAATCCAAAAATCAAAAATAGCATGATACAAGAATGGTGAACTTTCAACCCCGGACCCCACCCCTTGAAAAATCCCTGTGAGCGCTACTGATGTAAATGAATGGTTACATTTTTCCTTTTAAACAGGGTGGAAATTCAATTTACCTCATCCAACAAATGTTTTGCCTTCGATTCTAAGCCGTACCCGATTTTCACTGCACCACATTAGCACTGGGAAAATAATGTGGCTTAGATGCGAGTAAATACGGGATTTTTATACATATTATTTTACTTAAATATTGACTTAAAAATGTTTTTTATTATGTGGAAATTTGCCTTTAAAGATATTTGGTTTGAATATCATTATCAAATGATTTTCTTGATATGTTGAAAAATTTTCAAAAGAAATCCTTAATAAGTATATACTATTTCTCTTCTCTATAGATACTCTATCTCTACAGATAATGATCAGCATTCAGCTTATGATGTAACCAAAAGAAAATTAATCAAATATTGTAATCTAGATTCTTTTACTCTCATATTCTATATTTTAATAAACGTTTATATTTTTAGTGAGAAAAGTTTCTTTCGTTGTGAGCATTTTTAAATAAATATGTGTGCATTTATAGCGTTTTCAACTTGATCGGTGAAGAATGTGTACAATTTTTATCCTGAAAGGGGAAAATGAATAGAATTTAGCTATTTATATCATAAACGTGTTAACAATTTTGACCACAGTTTGAATACAGTTAGGCCTCCATTTCACGAACCTCTATTTTGCAAACTTTTTTCTGGAACCAAAAACATTTTACTATTTTCTTCGTAAAATAACCTCCAAATAACGAAGTGAATTTTCTGTAAATCAAACTTTTTTCTCTTGTGACTCGATTTTTTTTTCCTCCCTATTCTTAAAATATTTCTGGACGTTTTAAATTATTTTCTCTTTTAACACATTTTATGGTGATCAAACTGGGGATAATTACTTTTTATTAATATGTAGTGTTTATGAATTTAAAGTTTGTTTTATATAGTTTTTAAAGTACAGCTGAAAAAATGTTCGTTATATAAAAAAATCCTTAAATAAAGATTTATCTTGTAATATACTTTAGAAACCACATAAAACAAATTTTAAATTCATAAACACTATATATTACTTAAAAAGTAATTAACACACTTTTTTCTTTGAAAATTAATATCTTTTCATTTTATATATCTTACCAATCAAAAAGAAATCTGTAAGGAAAACAAGAAAAAAAAATCATTGTCTAGATATACTCTGTATTTTCAACTTAAAAAAAATTATATTAAAATTTCTGAGAATTTTTTAACCACATTTTCTTATTTTAAACGTAAAGAATTTTTAAAAGAAACTTTTTTTTTAAACCCGAAATTTTTCCATATACTACCAAAAAGGCCCCTTTAAAAAATTTAAATACTTTTAAAAATTTAGTTTTATTTGAGTTTTGCTTAAAATTTTTGCAATTTATTGATCTGGGAAAAAGTTGGGCACCGGGTAAAACCAGTTAAGGGTATTGATCCCCATACAATGTGCTGAGAATATTTAAAATGCCCTATTTTTTAAAAAAATCAAAAGAAAAAGCCCAAAAAAAAAAAGAAAATATTTTTTTTGGGGTATTTACAAAAAAATTTTGAAATATTTTTGGTTGCAGGAAAAGTTCGTAAAATGGGTTCTTATATGGGGTCCACTTATACGATAATTTTTTATTTATCGAATTTTCCACATAACGAATTTTTTTTGGGGGATTTAGGACTTTTAAATAGAGATCCGACTGTAGTTGTATTATTAAAAAACTTTAAAAAATCCTTAACATTTGAAATGCCCTTTTCCGCAAACGTTAAAGGAAATTGATCGTAGCAGTTATTTTATCAGGAGTGCAAGTGCCGTTATACATGTTAATGGGTCTCATCGCAGTTGAGTCAGAAAAATGACGCGTGTACCTTTTTTTTTGCAGCTTTGAAAAAAAAATTATCCACTGATGCGCAAATTTTCACCTATAATATTTTACCCAAATAAATAGTCGGGTTAAAATTAGATTTTATATATTCCCTAAAAAATTTTAAAAAGATCTTTTAATGGAGCCCTTTAAAAATTTCTCTTTTCAAATTTGGATTCACGTGTCCGATTTTTCGAATTATTACTAAATACTTCCTTTAAATTATGGAGAAAAATATAATAATGGAGTTAAGGTATCCGACTACGTTCGGAACCATGATTTATAAAAAGAGTATAAATGGATAATGTTTATGATATTTAGTGTCAGATTAGAAAATGTATATAAAAATTGTTTTAAGAATATTATTACAATAAAAGATTATTTAAGTCCCAAAATTTTTACAAAAATAACATAGAATGACCCATTTTCAAAATATTCTCCTTTTTTAAAAAAGCTTCTATTTATAATAATATTTTTCGAAAGCTCGAACCTCTGTATAGAGGCAATAATTTTAAAATTTTATTTGAAATGGGGGTATATCCATGTTTTACGATTACAGAGGGAAAAATTTTAAAAAAAAAAGCCTTTTTATATATTTTTCAATTGGGAAAATTTAAAATAATAAAATTTTTAAAAAAAAATTAACTCTCGGAGAATTTTTACTTTATATAACAAAATATTATTACTTTAGAAGCATTTTTCATAAAAGGAAAACTTTTTAAAAAAAAGGGTAATCTAAGAAATTTTTTTTGCCAAAATATTTATTTAAATTTTTTTTTTTTTTGTCAAAATACCCTTTAAGAGTGGGATACCTTAATAAATTTAAATGTAAAAAAAATGAAAAAAATGAATTAATCGATTAAAATAAAATACGATTCGATAAGGTGACTATGTTCGGAACCGTGAATTTGAAAAAGTATTTAAATGTATATATATATATATATATATTCTATATTAAGTATCAGTTAAATTGGAACATGCATGTCAAAATTATTTTAAAATTATTTAAAAAAGAAAAAAATTTTTAAATGCTTTTTCAAAAAATTTGAGGGAAAAAATGCATATTTTTAAATTTTCTCCATAAAAAGTGATTTTAATAATATTTTTGCTTACCGTAAAAAACTGGCATATAACGGCACCTATATTTAAACAAATTTTCAATTTTAGGATATTCGCCGTATTTAAAGCGCACCCCCCTTTTTAAAGAAGAAATCTGAAGTATTAATATACATTGTTTTTGTTTTGAAGTATTCTATTCGAGGTATTATGCACGCGAAAAAAAGGTATTCTGAACTGGTACAAAAAACCCTTTAAAAAGCCCTCCAAAATTCCGTGCAAACCCCAAATTTGAGAATGCCCCTTCTTATCTTTGGGAACATACTATCAAAATTGTAAACATCCATACTCATTTTTTTAACCTGTTACTGGTCAAATTTAGAATATAACAGCAAAATGAGGCGTAATGTACTCATGTTATTTTTGGGTCAAATATGAGTATGTATCGTTTTTTTTTTTATTTTTTGTATCCCAATTTTAACCAAATATATATCAAATCAAATTTAAAGGGATCTAAATATGTGATACTTAAGTTGTAAATTTCATTTTTTTCCATCTTATATATTATTTAATCTACATTTTACGAAGCTTTTACCACTTTACTTCGAAGATCTAAATTCTTTTTGCATTTATTGTGTTACTTGCATATATCGCAAAAGGTCAACATTCAAGTAATTATGTCTCTTAGCGCAAATTAACAACCATGTACTTCGTTTTATATAATGTCGCCAATGTTTTTGAGGTGATACGCAAGTTCCAATAAAAAATATAATTTTTGGTTTAAAATGCAAACTGCTATGTGATCATAAACTGTATTATTTTTGAACTTTATACCTCAAATTTTAATCTTTTGAAAATAACAAAAAGATCTTCGATGCAGAAGTTAAACAAATGAGTAAGCAATTTGGTTTCACAAGTTATATTTTCGGTTTCTAGAAGCAATATATTGTCTTTTAAAATCTAATAATAATAAACAGAAAATTAACTTTTTATTTAAAATCAGTCTTCAATAAGTATCTTGGGAAAACATTATTCATTAAGAAGTGTCTGGAAAACATTGCGATGAATAACAGACTTTTCATATTAAAAATTTCTAAACATAAAAGTAAGAAAGGAATGGTTTCTTAAATTGATATTATGTAACATGAAAAAACTTTAAAATAAGTCTCATTAGGCCTCCAGGTAAGTAAGTATTTTTTTTTATCAATTGTTTTGTTTAAATCGATTCATACACAACTTCGCTCTCAATACTTATCAGCTGAGCTACTGGGACTCCCTTTTAATCCATCCAGATGGAATTAAAATGTATTGTAACATATGCTAAATAAAACTCACTTTTTATATTTATTAACCGATTTTATATCATCACCCCAAAGAAAACAAATATTGTAGTTTTGGTTACTTGTCTTTTTTAAATCAAAATATTTAAAAAGTTTAGGGCCTTAGGAAGAATGTAAAACAACTAAAACGGTAGAATTTTACATTTACAAAACATTGGAAATTCATAAATTTTAACCAACTGGAAAGAGTTTTTAGACGCTTTCTGTGCACTCAGAAGAAAAAAAATAAATATCTATGGACCAGTCGAACCATAATTTAGCCATTTTAATAGTGTACAGCATTTTTTATAATGATTCACTGTGTAAACAAAGAAAAATAAAACTAACCAACTCATATTTTTGAAATATTTATTCTGGAAATTATACACATACATATCAGACATTTAAAAAGACAAAAGAATACAAGTGTAATTTTTGAAACAACATGCCACTATAAGTTATTTTTTATTGAATTTTTTTGTAAACACTATCTAAAATGCATATTATCAACTCCATCTTTATTTGTACAGCATAGCTTATATTTTTAATTGATATACATCAAATCACTTTTAAATGTGGAAGTTCTAATGTGTAAAGGAATGTATGTAATTAAATTGCATTTTTTCTTTTTTATTTTTATTAAATCAATAGTATAAGTGAAAATGCCTTTCAAACAGTGTTTCAAATAAATTATTTGTTAGGATACATGAATCATCTAAATTATATACTGAAGAATTTATAGATAGCTGGTTCTGAGAGGAATCTTAATTACAATTTGCTGTCAGTGAAAAAAAAGAATTATTTCTGATAGATTTTCATCGTGGCCATGCAATTTGCATTGTAAACATCTGTACAAAACATAGCTGTCAAATTATTTAACCCTTATAAACTATTTTCATTTTGCTGCCATGCATATCACATTTCATGATGGCCAAAATAAGCAAATTCTCAATCTAGAATAAGATTTAAAAAAAAATTATTAGAAAACAAAGACAGAAAGTGCGAATTTGGTAATCCCTTTAGTCCATAAAAATTTTAAGCGGAGTGGCAATATTCTTTAATAAATGAGAAGATCTTAGTACTCACCAATAATATTTAAATATCCATTTATGAATAAAACAACAGAAGACTAAAAAACTTCTGCTTTTTACAATCTAGACAACGGAAAGCATGTAAAATGTTTTAAGCTTGTGAAAAAATTACTTGAAATTGTCTGAAATTAATAAGGATACTGCAATATAAATCAATAAAAATTCTTTAATATCCTAGAATAATAATATCAAACAATATACACAATAAATAAAATAAAATTACAAAAGAATAAAATTAAAAAATAATGGATGGCAACCATTGAACTAAATTTAAATGTATTGGTAACTGCATATTAAATAAAGCATGCCCTACTTGACAATTGTCACCAAATAACACTTGGTACATAGTACATCCCAATATCAAATTAGAACATTAATTTCACACTAAAAACTAAAAAACAAGCTGTCTCCCCTTTCCCTCCAACCCAAATTTATAAAAAAAAAGTTATTTACATGATGGTTTCTGTACCTATCTTGTTTTTCTGCTTTTGCAATTCCATGGAAGAAAACTTGATAATAAAAAGTCAACAAGTATAATTGAATATGAATAAGTATTATGATAATTTTCTGAGATACGTCTGTTTCACTTTTTCCGCACTGAAACAATTGAGGAACAGCTTTAGGAATTAGTTTTCAACGTCTCATTATCTAAAAATTAGAAACTTTCTTCATCTATGCTTTAATCTGTTAAAAATATTTATGTCAATAGATATATTTTTCCAGCTAATACAGTAGAAATAAAACCAAAAATCTGATCTATAAGTGAAAAAATGCAAAACCTATAATTAAATAAGAAATTGCCTTGTTTTATTATTATGGTGCTTTCTTGTATGTCAGACTGAACAGATTTTTGTATAAGCTCTAGCCTATGTGCAACATACCTGCATATTACAGAAGTTTTTGTACCAAAGCTTTTTATTATCTAGTCTAGCATGCTAGACTTTTGAAAAATAGTATACTTCTAGAATTGCAAACTGTTCTGTTCAAAAAGGTAAAAGTCGTTTCTTTTTAAATAAACAGGTTTTGATACATCTAAAAGTAAATTTTTATGCCCATCCTTTTTGTTATTTTTAAAAGCTACTGTTTTATACTCCGGCGTATAACGCGCACCCTTAATTTTCGATCTTATTTTTGTGTTCAAAGTGCGCGTTATACGCCGGATTTTACGGTATATATAACTAAGACTTCTGCACAGAGCCTGAACTGAGGTTTTAAATAAATAATTTAGAAGCTGATTTCTTCATATTTTAATGTATTACAGTGTAGAAATTTTAGCAGAAAAACGCTCGTTACTATTTTGCTGGATCGTGAATTAATAATGAAATTTTCAAAAATCCTAGTTCAGCTATATAAAAGCAAAATATCACAGAAACATTTTTCATAAAAAGAGAATGTTTTGAAAATGTGCCACTCTTAATTTTTCTGCCAAAAAATAGCATTTAAATAATTTTTCTCGTAATGATGTTTTTAAAACAATTTTATGTGTGTGTGTGTGTGTACGTTCTAATTTAACTGACACTAAATACCCCCCCTAAAAAGAAACGAGTTTTATAGTAAACGCATATGATGTATAACATCTGACATGTTATCGTGGTAAATACGCACATTAACTTTTCCTGAAAAAAAAATCCCAAGTGGGTATGATTGGAAATACTTATCGAACAATTATATCTTTTAATGAAAATTGTATTTAATTAACAAAAGGAGTAATGCAATATTTTATCAAAAATACTATTCTTGTTCAATTTGGGAAAGATCGGAGACAATAGACTTATGATAACTAAAATATGACACATATACTTGTGATTTCAGTTTTTAAAACCGTTGAAAAAATAACGTCAATAACGGTAAATTAATTGCGTTAGCAGTCGAAGCATTTTGATTTGTGTTCATTTCTGAGCTTGAGTTCATCATTCATAAAAGCTAAGTGAGCGATCAGCTTGGCTAAATTGAAGTTAAATTAAAATCACCAATCAAAATCAAGGGAAAGGTGTGTGAGTGATAATTTTTTTAAAAGAGCAGAACCACCTTCGTAATATGGTAAAAGTATAAAATGCAGGAAATCTTTAATTTTTTTTAACCGTTTTGATTCGAAGAAATGTATACGACCACCGAAATCACTGTTTGTCCATTTTCAAATAAGCATTCTGCCGCATTTATGTCCCCCAATATCATGACTAACGGATTTAGAGTCGAGTGCTTGATGGCTACTAGAATTGGACCCCCATGCGAGGGTATATAGCGAAAAGTCGCAGCCACGCACTCTCATTGGTCAAACTGCGAAGCGCGCGCTTACGTCACATCTTGTTACACACATCCGTCCCTTTCACGAAATCACTCCCCACAAATATCCAACAACCGAAAGGAAAGATGTTACACATCAAAAAATAAATTGTTCATTTATACGCATTTTCAAAGTCATGGTTCCGAACGTAGTCACTTTTTCATAATACAGTATCATTCCGTTATGTTGTACTTCGATTTCAAAGGTGCATTTGAAGTTATAGGAGAGCTATTGGCAGTGGCGCTATCATTGCAAGGGAGGGGTCCGGACCCTCCCCAAAACCCCTTGATTTTTTCCGATTGACTATAATTCTAAGTATATAGCACATAAAAATTTAATTATTGTTATTAATGATTAATTGTATTAATAAACGCTAATTATTTATTCAATAAAGTTTTACTGTGTTTTGTTCCCGAAAATCGACAAAACTGTAAAAAGGTGCATGATACAAGAATGGTGAACTTCGACCCAGGACCTTGAAAAAAATTCCTGTGTGCGCTACTGGCTATTGGTGATGGACAGCTCAATTTTGAACGTCGTTCAGGTGATGAGGATAACACCTGAACTGTGGTACCTCACCCTCCAACTTCTCTATACTACGCTAACTCACGTATGTAGCGTATTCTTTTGCCACCTGGGGCCGACCGGAAATTTGCCACCTCTCTATTTTAACTATTAGTCAAGAAAATTAATAAAAGTAAAAAAAAAAAAAAGCAGCTTTAAATTTTTTTATTGATTAAAAATGCACTTTTCGTGTTTTTTCATAGCAAAATCTTTTATACAATTGTCAATATAAATATGTATGTCATGTTCATTTGCCAGAGTAGCTAAATTTGTTAGTCTTAACGTGGACATACTCGATCTGAAAAATAATTTTTGATTAATTTTAACTTAGAGAAGCTTCTCTCGCAAGTGGCTAAACTGATGGCAGATGTTAAAAAAATTCTCAACATTATGACAATGTTTGGTAAGCCATCTTCAAGTTTGGACTCAATAATATATTTTAATAAACCCAGAGAGCCGGATCTAATGAGTTCTTTTTTACAGCCTGGGTCTGTTGCAGCTACGAAAGTTTGTAAAGGTACGCGATGAAGTTGGAATTCTTCTTATTAATATCCTGAAGAGCTTGATCTAGTTGAAGTTCATCCATGTCAATATCACTTCCGGCCTTAAAGTATATTTTGCGCTAGATTCTGCAAGAAATGTTGAATCTTTTCGAAGTTCAGTAAGTAGTTACTCTGAACACTGAAGAAAACATTGTACCTCAAAGTTTATTCTGCAATGATAACGAACATCTGTACTTCCGTCACCACTGGATTCGTCTTGGGGGTTCAAAAGAAATTTCAAGCCTTCACATGTACTTAGCATATATTAAAGTCATTCACGAATTCCTCTCATTTTGCTTCTAATATGGTCTGTAAAGCAATGCATTTTTGAGCGGTTACTTATTGATATCTGCAAATAATTTTGAGCATCATGAGTACCGGTAGCTGCAGCCGCTTAACATAAAAACTAACGTTCGTATAGCGACTAATGAACTTCCCAGACAAAAAGTGTATTAAAGCTTCTCTACCTCGTTTCCGTCATTTTCGTCGCGCGGTGTGATTTTGGAGTTAGAAATATTTTAAATATAAATATCACGGTGCTTGCCACCCTTTTCGTTGTATGCCACCCGTGGTCATGGCCCCTCTGCACCCCCCGCTTCTCAATGCGCCAACTTGAAAATTTTTCTATATATTGTTCACAAGAACATGTAGCGGTATCTAAATAAAAAAAAACCAGTACTTAGACATCACGCGAAGACGATCGTTTTGGGGTGATCGATAAAGTACTGGTGTTCGGAACGATAGGTGCCCGGTTCGAATCTATCCTACATTAGTAACCCTGGGCTGAAGTAAGAAAACGCAACATTTTCTGAACTGTCGTGGCGCCATCTACCGCAAGAAAAATAAAATAAACAAAATAATAATAAGAAGAGAGAGTAAAAAAAAAATAATAATAAATAAGAGAAGAAAAATGAATTAAAAAAAATAAATAAAACATACTCTCTCCGAAACAAACGATGGATCACCTTTCTCTCATCTCAGCAAGAAGAATAAATAAATAAAAAAATAATGAGAGAGAGAGTAAAAAATAAATATAAACATGCTCTCTCCGTAACAAACGAACGAAAAAAAAATCGCTCGCCTATCCATCTCACTGGTGGGAGAGTAGTGTAGTGGTATCTAAATAAAAAACCAGTACTTAGACATTACGCCAAGACGATCGTTTTGGTGTGATCGATAAAGTACTGGCGTTTGGAACGGAAGGTGCCCGGTTTGAATCTACCTACAAACATGAAATCTTATGAATTCCAATTTTTGTTTTCGATTGTGTTATTTTATTTCTTTATAACTTTTAAAATGTATTGTTTGCTTCAACAAAGAATTGAAGAGACTTATTGAATTATTTCCATTATTCTAATTTTCATGAGAATTAGTTGAACAGAAGTTTTTCGAGGACGCTATGAAATAATATCAGGTTTTTAAAAATGTACTCGTGAATTTATTAGGAGTTTCAAACAACTCGTTCAGTGTAACTTGGAAGAAATATCTGCCAATTAAGGTAATGATTTTTATACACATTACACTTCAGTAACTATGCTTCAAAGTTGAGGATAAACTTACACAAACTAATTCATGAACATTGGAGAAAAAGACAAGTGAGAAATGGCTAATATATTTACCTTCATTAAATACTAATGTAGGAAGTTATATGTATCATATTTATAATCAATTAAATAGTTTTATTAAAGTAATTGTTTATACTTTTATTTTTATTATTTTATATCCTACCTTTCTTTTGCAAATTGAATTTGTGAATTTAAAAAAACCATAGAATTCCATTTGGCTTTGATGAAAGATATAAAATCGTCTGTCAAATTAACCAGTCTTAAAATGTTTTTTTTTTATTTTTAAATTTAATGAATAAATAACATGAAATAAATCCTTGCTACAGAAGCTGAATCGGACACCAACCATAACAAAAAATAATAATAATAAGTTTCGCAACGCTTGAACAATTTCTCTGAATCATTCTTTCACAAATTACTTTCTTTATGTGGTTATTATAATCCTCACAAATTCTTAAACTTTCGTTTTCATTTCACGTAAACAGGTTTTTGTTTGATGATTTGGTGAGCGAATGTAGGTTTTGCAGTTAAAATGTACACACAACACATGCGTTGAAAACAATTCTCGTTTTTTTAAATTTATGTTCTTGTTTCTGAATCAATCATAAACTCTCAGCAGTTTTCTTATGGTAAAACAGATTTATATATTCATCTACTGAATATTCTGATTTTAATTATAAAAAAAATAAAATTCGCTTTGAAGGAGAAAGAAATACATATTTTTTAATATTAATTTTAGACTGTTTTAAATACTATCTATTTATTTTTATTTTTTAATTCACCAATATATTTAAAATTTAGTTTTGTACAGCTAGAATACACATTTGAAAATGTGTGTTAATAGATTTTGTGAAAATGCTATTTAAAATTTTACATGCGTAAAACTTGCATTAGAGATAATCTTACCAATTTGTATGGGTTTCCCTCAACCTCTACCTATTTAAAACTTACAAAATGCTATATAATTATACTATTTATTTACTGTTACACATTGTTAGTGTAAATCTAGGATTTTATTCTCTTTTTAACCGTAACTCGTTTTAGATTTCTTTTTTCGTAAGCCTTTATAATGTTTGTATTTTTATGTTATTTATATTGCGCTTATGCATTGATTTTAATAATTTTTTAATTAAAAATAATCTAAATGAAAAGTTATTTTCCCCCCTAACTTTACTTGAACTCCGCTTTTTTCATTTTTAATCTTATTAATTTAGTAAACAAAACAAACGATTCACACAAATTATTTTTAAAAAAACCTATCAAATTCTACTAAAAATTTCACCATTCGAAATAATCAGTAGAAATTATTGGCAATAGCTGTCTAAATAAAACATTCCTCGTTTACAAGAATGAAAAATAATAATAAAACGGAAAAAAAAATATGCTAAAATTATAAAACTATAAAGGAATTGTCACAAATCAAAAAATTCCCATTTTCGCCATACATCTAGATGTTCACACACGGCAACAACTTCGAAGCTATCACAAATAGTTGGGGGTATAGCTCAGTGGTAGAGCATTCGACTGCAGATCGAGAGGTCCCCGGTTCAAACCCGGGTGCCCCCTAAGCGATCATTTTTGAACATAATAATCAATAAATAAAATTAAAATTTTTATTGCCTTACATATATATGAGTAAGTGGTTTTTTTGACAAAAATTCAAAACTCTTTTTTCTTAGAGGCAATATTTCAAACAATGAAAAATATATGAGACTAGTATGTATGATCTGAAAAAAATAACATGCTTTTATTATTTTTCTGAATAAACCATTCAGTGGAAGGTTGACACAAATAAAAAGTTCTTTTTTAAATGACGTGGCATAATTTTTGTTCGGTAAAGATTAATAATTAATTAATATTCAAAAGATATAAAACTTTTTTTCTACGAACATTTAGTGAAATTAATCCTTTATTTAAAAATTGATTCAAGCAAAAGTTAATTCATAAGTAGATGTATTTAAAAGCTACATTATTCCACATAAAAAAATTATTTTTTCTCGAAATTTTCAGAATTAGAACTTACTTTGGAACATGAATTATAAATAATACATTACAAAAATTTATTTTTACACCAATCATAATTTTAAAAAAAATTATAGTACTTTTTGCATTACATATTGTACTATTAAAGAGAATTAAAATAGCATAATCTACAAAAATAAACCATTTTTGGTTAAAAAGTTTATAATATAATAAAATTTTTTACAATATTTGATTTTTTTAATAATAATAATAATTCCTAGCTATAGAATAGCCTATAGCTAGAATTCCTAGCCTATATAGAATTCCTAGCCTCACAAAAATATTCGACATTATCTGGTTTTAATTTAAAATTAGTTTGTAAATATCCCAAAAATTGGTGCACGGGGATTTTATAATTTTTTTAAATAAAATCAAAAAATCAAAAATTGTTTGTTTTTACAATACTAACGATAATTTAAACGATAGTTTTCTTTAATTCTAATCAATGCTTTGTGCAGCAATTATCAAAACTTTGTCATATCAAACAATAGTTTAATAGCGGAAAATCCTGTTATTGATAATGTATCTGGTATTAAAGGATTAAAAACACTATAATTTTTTGCTTCATGTGATGCAATATTCCATGTTGCAACTCTCAACGTGGCGGTTTCTTTGAAAAAGAATTTTCGAATTCAGCGCGAACAGTTCTTCAAATAAATAAATAACTGCAGGCCTCACGTCTCCTAGTTTCGGTTTTCGCTTTGAAATACTGTTAAAAAAGTTTAACAACTAGCTAAATAATGTAGCTAGAACTATGGAATTTTTTACACTTATTTAGAAAAGTTGCACAATTAAAATGAAGTAATAAAAAAAATTAGATATATTGTCATTTTGAGGGTCCCTTAAAGAAAAAAAATCTAAGATATATAATAGTTTTTATGCATATGCAGAATTGTTTTTAATACACCCAACTATTTTTTTAAAAGGGGATAGAAAAACCAAGGGAGGGGGAAAACCCCGTGCAAAGAAGGGGTGGGGGAAACGTGCAAAGAAAAAAAAATCAAGTTGAAAATTCATGCAATAAATGTTAAATTTGGGGATATGTTCCACAACTATGAAAAATCGAGTAAAATAAAAAAAACTCTAAATATTTTCCAAAAAGCCGTGTAAAGAAAGTTATAATGAAATTCACGTTACCTATTTAAAAAAAAATCGTTTTTATTACAAAAAAAATTAAAATTAGTGTACAGTGAGAATTCAGTCTGAAAGTACACATAAAATATAAAAATTCAAATTGAAATTAAAATAAAATTACTAACTGACAACTATTCATCGCTACTCAATAACAAGTATGCACACTTATCACGAGCTGGATCAAAAATGCTATCATTAGTATATATGTGTCAGAATGTGTCACTGTTTGGTTTTAATTCAATTGAAGAATTTCCTTCGTTGATAACGGCCTCTGTTGAGTTTTTGTTGTTGTTTGTTCAATTCTTACTATTAGCCACTGGCGTAGCTAGTCTTGAGGGGGACCTGTATCAGAATTCCCTGGGGGCTCTTTTTTTTGGGGAGGAGGGTCCCTTAACACTTAACGATTTTTTGCTTACGCATATTGGGGCCCCGTATTATTGATACGGTGGCTATTACTACGCCCCTGATATTAGCTAACACTCTCTCTATATTTTATTTATCTTGGTGGAATTTTCAATCGTTAATAAAATACATTTAAAGCTCTCAATTGAGCTGAAATTTTATATACATGATTATTTTGGATGACAATACAGTAATTTAATTATAATAATAATACTCACTAATTAAAACTAATTATTTAAAGAGTTAAAAATACAGCCACGTTGGCATAATTTTTGGCGACTTAGCGACCCTTTTGGCGACTTGTGTCAAAACTCGAAAAGGTTTTTTCTCACATTTTAAACCACTCATTTGAGTTGAAATTTTCTATACACTATTGTTTTGGGTAAAAATAGGATAATTTAATTATAATTAATTAAAATTAATTGACTGAAACTAATTATTTAAAGAATTACAGATGCGGCCACGTTGGTTTTATTTTTAGTGATCGCAATGCAAAACTTAAAAGATTTTTTTTTCTCACGTTTTAAAGCATTCAGTTGAACAGAAATTTTATAGACACGATTGTTTTGGATGACAATACGATACTTTAATGATAATTAATAGAAATTAATTACCACTTCATGTTGTGATTCTCTCCTATGTATATACATATTTATATATATTAATTGTAACTATTTAATAAAAACTTTCTAAAATAAACTTTTTCTTTGTTGATCTAAGTAGGAATTGACTTAAATTTTATTTATATATATATATTACTTATTTTGTTGTTGTTTGTTTGTTTTTGTTGTTATTACAAAGTCTGTGTTATTAGCTGCTATATTTTTGGTTTCTAAGTTGCTTATATTATTCTTTTTACCCTGCTGCACAAAACTTAAAAGAGTACGTCGAAATTTTAATGCACGCTCTATGTCAGGACTACGAGTAAGAAAATGTGGTTCCATACTTGAGGCAAATTTCAAACCTTCACGCATTAAATCATCTGTTAATAACTGAACTACGCCTTCTTCATTATCGACTTCTTTATTATCATGAACTGTCATAAATTCATAAAATCGTTATTATTCAAAGGGCTTTAAGACAATGGCGAAAATTCAAGATTTTAAACTATTAGACCTACTAAAATTCAAGTGTCATATTTCTTTGTATGTTAATGAAGACATTAGAAAACAACGATTAGACTATTTATTTTAAGTGAACAGTGTATATAATTAATTTTACAGATGAATATCCTTAGTTAATTAATTAGCTCTAACGGATTAAATTTCCCAAAATTGAGTATTTTGTTTATGTATATAACTTAATTTTCAATGTAGTAATCCAAAAAAACATATTGCATGAAAAGTACTGGAGTAAATCATAATGCGGTAGATAAAGGGTTAAAAAAACGTATTTGAACTTTAATGGATAAATAGAAAGTATTTTATTAATTATTGAAAATTTGAATAAGATATATATATATAGGAGATTGTGAACTAATTATAGAAATTGAAAAAACATGGTAAAAGCCCTGGCGTTCTAAAGTAGATGTCGTCTTAGGCAGTTTTTAAGACAGGCTGCTGTGTAACAATAGTTAAAATTAAGAGCAGAATCATACTGTTATAAATTTACATTTAAGACATTTTGTCCCAAATCGACACAACTAAGTGCTTGAAATGTTTCGTCGCTAGAGGTGACTGCACTGAGTTTTACCACCTGCGCCGTTGACATATGTTTTTCGAGAACGATTCTTCTGATCAATCTTTCGACTTCAACACAGAGGCGGATAATTTCTAATTGCCACACTCACACACAATCACGAGAGTGGGAGATAGCAAACAGATTTATCGGTTTGCGTGTTTAGAAATTTGATTCACGTGATTTGTGCATTATCAAAGATTTTGTCATTGAATATACGTATTTTGTACGTGCATTAACTGGTTAAAAACGTCATAGAAGTCTTCGACATTTCAATGGCATGAAGTTCTTATGATTTTTCAGCCTGTGTTACCATTTAAAGACAAAAAAAAGAATATAAAGTGGATTAAATTATTTTGTAATTAGAGCGAAAACATTGTCCTCGAAATATTCTTGCGAGGAAACATTTATATTTCAATTACTATAAAAGACTTACAAACAGTTTACCAGAGGGTTGATGTTATTTTTGCATAAAAAAACAAGTAGTATATATAAAAAAAAAATTAAGTCAATTCCTACTTAGATCAACAATGAAAATTTTTATTTTAGCTACTTTTTATTAAATAGTTACAATTAATATAAATATGTATATACATAGGACAGAATCACAACATTAAGTGGTAATTAATTTTTATTCATTATTTAAAGTATCGTATTGTCATACAAAACAATCGTGTCTATAAAATTTCAGTTCAACTGAATGCTTTAAAACGTGAGGAAAAAACCTTTTCAAGTTTTGCCACAAGTCGCCAAAAGGGTCGTTAAGTCGCCAAAAATGATGAAAACGGGGCTGTATTTGTAATTATTTAAATAATCAGTTTTAATCAATTAATTTTTATTAATTATAGTTAAGTTATTATATTGTCATCCAAAATAATCATATATATAAAATTTCAGCTCAATTGAGCGCTTTAAAATGTATTTTATTAACGATTGAAAATGCCACCAAGATAAATAAATAAATAGAGAGTGTGAGCTAATAGTAGGAATGGGCTCAATTCATGTGACGTCATAGTCACATGATAGTGGAAGCCATGTGATTCTTGCCAATCAATTCAAAAACTCATGCGATGTCATAGTCACACGATAAAAACTATCTAGTGTTTCCAGCTAATCAGTTCACGCGCTCCGGAGTTGCCTTTTGCTCTTTGCAGAAACTTTCGCTTAAAAAGTACATATGTATACAAAATGCAATTTTTTTAAAAGCATAAACATAAAATATGTTTTTTTTTAATTAAAAAAAAAATCTTTTTGAAGGAATTTTTTTCCCTAACATTTAAGCATTTTTACCCAAATATGAAATTTGAAATTTTATCTGAGTTCTACACAAATAGAACAACAAGTACAATTAGTTTAATGTTTGTTTTGAATTCAAGAAAAACCTGTGTTTGTTTTTATCGTGTGACTTCATGAATTGAGCCCATTCATGACATCATTATTCATTAATTAATGAATTTAACATTTGAAAAAACTGTATTAACATCAAGTATCACCTACAAGTTTTAAAAAATGTATTTGAACTCGAGTGGATGAATAAAAAGTATTTTATTAACGATTGAAAATTTGAACAAGATATATTTATATATATATACACAAATAAATATATGTAAGGAGAGTTGTGAACTAATAGTAGGAATTGAAAAATGAATATATAATCATGGGCAATTATATCTTGAAATATCATTTTCACTCGATAATATTTTGATATGTCTGTGATTTTCAGAGCAAAACATATCTAATATTTATTTATTGTTTTTAAAAATACATGTTCTTTGAATGCTTAGAATTTTAGGATTATAATATTCCCTTTACATGCGGCTGCGGTAGCGGAATGGTAACGGTCACGAACTCGTGGTCGGCGTTGACGAGTCGATGATTCCAAGCCTAGTACCCTACTGAAGACCCGCTATGTAAAGGGGCTGATGCATGTTAAATTTGTCAAGTTCAAAGTCATCCCGTTGGCGTGGTGTGACAGTTTGGAGAGGGAGGTACCAGCTCAGGAGACGTCTTCGCATCTTGACTATGATCCAAAATTATATGAACCGTTACTAATTGCCCTTGTGTAGCTTTACAGTGCGACGTGAATAAACACTCATTCCTTCAGTAGAGTACCTATTCGAAACTTAGAGCCTCAAAAGTCCCACCATATGTAGGAGCTGATGCTATTAAATCTGTCAAAGCTAGAAGTCCTTATGTTGGTGTGGTGTAGTAGTTTGGAGAGCCAGCTCACGTGTTGTCATTGTTACGTGACCGTGGTTCAAAATTATGAGGGCCGTCGCCACTAGCTCCCGAATTGCTTTAAAGTGCGACGTAAATCAAACTCTCAAATCCCCCCTCCCCTTAAAAACACTCCTTCAAAATTATTCTGATTTGATAAAGTTTAAGCGATTTACACTACAATTTTTTTCTGTCAAACTAATATTTATTAAAATAAAAAAAAAATTATACACACATGTAAAGAACAAATAATATAAAAAAAATTTTTTTTAACGTCTCCTACTTTGTTAGAAAAAACGTACTAGCGCCATCTGTTGCAGCTCTCATTGTAACTACGCATTTTAAATTTATAATGAAGAAATAAAGCTTAATTAATGAATTAATATTTGAAAAAACTGTATTAACATCAAGTGTCATCCACTACAAGTTAAAAAAATTTATTTGAACGGGATTGGATGAATAGAAATTATTTTATTACCGATTGAAAATTTGAACAAGATAAATATATCGAGAGTGTGAACTAATAGTAGGAATTGAAAAAACTAAAAGAAATCTCTCGTTAGTCGAATTTATTTCGATTTGTAAATGATATTTTAAATCTGTTCCACGCGCTTTTAATTTACGTAATCTGAAATGTAGACAAAGCGAACAAAAAATATACTTTTAATGACAGCGTTTTAATTCAAAATGACAAAAACTTGATCATCATTAATAAATGTTTCATAAGAAAGGCGTTTAAAAATTTCCCGCCAGACATGATCACTATAATGGGCTGCAGATTGGTGTTTTACCATTGCAGACCTAGCATTCGCCGGGGGCTGGTATCTCTTTTTAGTGCGGCACCATATAGGCGGATACCAATCACCACAGGTAAATTTGCCCCCAATTTCCTCCTGGGGAGGCATCTGAGCTCAGTCGAACCTGTCCAGGATTTAATTTGCGAACACCCGAAAATGGATATTCTAGGATCTTTTACATGCCGTCTTATCATACGACATGGACTCTGTTGATTTTCTGCATCATAAAAATCCACCGATTTGGGACGGGGTCGAAAAACCCTGGGAAAGAAGCCAGTGACAAACCACCACCCACCTAGTTTTAAACATCGTTCGAATTATTTCTTCGGGATTCCCAAAACACAATCGGTGCAATTCATAGCGGTTACAAATGAAATATTGAAAAGGCTAAGAATTTTTGGTTGGATTTTCAGAATCGATGCACATGTAACATATCCTGCGATAAAAGTATTTATTGGGAATTTTAACTTGGCCCTGATTTATTTTCTTCGAATCGAAAAACAAAGATCGAAAAGGTAATTAATTGTTCTATTCACAATGGGGTATTAAAAATTATGTAACTGTAAATGGCAGACCTTATGATATAGCCTAAGTTGGATGACGAGGATGGCACTCGAGCCAGTATCTAATTCTTCTAACATCTACCCCTGTCAGGAATTTAGAGACTCCTCGTGTTTAACAATTTATAAAGGAAAATTATTTTGTTTGCAATTGAAAATAGTAATTTTTTACGACTCTTATGCATCTATAAACAAACTAGCCGTTACCCGCCCACTTCACAGGGTATTTCATGATATTGTATGACTGACTCTATATAATTTTTTTTAAAGTTATTGCTATCTAAGTTCAAGCATTACACTTCCGATTGTATTGAAAAGCCCCTCTCCCGCCCTTTGATTTGAAATGGACAGGATTTGAATTTCAAAAACGAAAATTACGTCCCCTGTAACCTCCTCCCTTGGAGTAGATTTCGGTAAAACCCGTTCTTAGCGGATATCTACTCAACAAAAGGAACATAGTTGCCAAATTTCAAAGCTGTAGGTCAGATGGGTCAAAAACGGGAATATTTTTTATCCATAATGCCCCCCCCCCCACCTCAAACGGGAATCAATTTTAACAAAATTCGTTTTTAGAGGACCTCTACTCAACTTAAGATACATGCCAAAAAACAAGTTTCTGGTCTATTTTTTCAAAATCTTGTGATGATTTTTTTATATAAAAAAATAACTTTAGTTGAAATCCTTATTTCAATCCAACAACAACTATTAATATATTTATAATAAATAATTATGAAAATTATAGTTCTTGATATGAGTTCTCATAACAAATTAAAGACATGTGCAAAATTCTAAACACTTCAAGATCATTAATCGAAATCATATCTGAAAGAGTAATTATTTTTAATTAACATTTTTATTATTTAAACTGAAAAAAAAATAGCAAATAAGATATTTTTTCGGAGGCGTACACAAGTCAACGGGTCATGAGTTTTCAGGTTGAAACCCATTTACAAAAAAACAGTTATTTCAAATCACTTACACAAAATGAAATTCCATTATACTATATGCTTCCTTTTTTTTACATTAACCAACTTCGAATGTTCATTACGCATGTTTACTTCTTTGATGGTACATCTATGTGTTCTTTTAAAAACAATTTACTCACACCGGAACTATTTTCTTCCTCCATTTTGAGTGGGTGTATTGTATTTATATATGTATTTTTTTTTTTTTTCATCAGTCATAACAATACCGAAGTCTTATTCATGTAATCATTAGAGGTTGGAATTGTGCGTAGTTAGCAAAATCGAGGTCATTGTACTACTTCCGATCTGCCTACTTAGGAAAAACGTGGTGAGGACAATGTCATCAAGTACAATAAAGATGCGAACTATTACCGCTACAGTAGACTTTGTTGTCTATTCTTCCTTATGATTCCATAGCCGGAAGTAAATACATTGCTTGTGTAATTATTTGTGCTAAAATATTCCATTTCAAAAGGATAATTATTATTTAATTATTCAGACTCTCTTTTATAAAAGTAGTAGAAAAAATACAACTGCAGATGTAAGAATTCCAGCAAAAAGTGAAAACTCTTTAATTTATTAACGCTAAATGTTTTACCGATGTTTAAATTCGTGTCACAGATTCAACCGTTAAGAAAAATGTAATTAATTATTTCGTTTGGTCTTGGCAGCAATAGTTTTTGTATAGATTTATGTTTGTTCAATCGATTATAATTTAACGTTATCGTCTGATTTTATGTTTGTTACACTTGAAGCTCTAAAAATTACATGGTTTGGTTGTAAATAAAATGATGGAAGAAAAATTTGAAATCTTTATATAAATTGAACAACATAGATTAAGGAAATATTTCAACTGATGATTATTAGTAGGTAAACACTGAGAAAAATGGGTTAACAATCTGAAGTTATGGAAATGAAATAAAGAGTTGCTTTGTGAAAAACCAAGTTCGATGACAAAAGATAAATAAATAAAACACACGAACTCTGGGTAATATAAGATCAATGTAAAATATTGGATGGAATATAGTAATATTTATGCAAGTATTATCGATACATTTTAAATCAATTTTGTTCAAAAGTTCATGTATATAAATCAACATGTATAGATTTAATGTTTGATACTGGGGTTGCCATCCTTATTATGTATATTATAATGGCTTATTATGGCTTACATGATTGCAACCCTATTAATTTCAGACGATTTTAATTTGATTTTGTTACAAATTTAATCACTTCCACATATTTTACCTTGTCTGGATTGCAGCTTTCATCTTCTGTCTTTAATTCGAACATGCATATTTCGAACATCATTGGTAAGTATCAAATATTTTTTGAAAGAATATGAGGGTTCCGCTTTTAATTTTATGTACCAAAAGGATTACCAAATTCGCACTTCCTGCCTATTTTGTTTTCTAAGAGTTCTGATTTTTCTCTCTCTCTCATTTCTTGATTAAATTTTCGCTGATTTCAGCCGTTATGAAATATGATAAACAAACCAGCACAACGGAAAAGAATCGCAGATTGTTTACAAACAGGACACAAAATTTGACGGGCATACGTATGTTTTATTGCAAATCTTACGGTGCAAATTTGCGCAGCTACAATAATAAATCTATCAGGAAATAGTTTTTCCCCCTGACAGCAAATTGCGAATTTCTACTTTTTTAAAATTTCAATTTTACTTTTAATTAAGAAATTCCGTTCGATGCAATTCATAGAGAACTCAGAATTATCCTAACCGTTATTATTATTTTTCTTCTAATTTTTCTCACATTTTTTTTCTGTCTTCTGTCACCTCTAAATTCCTCGTATTATTCTATTTCTTTAATTTTTTTTTTTTTAAAAAATCAATTCGTTTTCCACAAAAAAATGTAAGTTCATTTTTGCTTAATTTATCTTTTGTGCTGCTTTTAAAATCCATGTAATCAACTATGTCCCCAGGAATAAGTGATTCTTTTAAATTATTTTTATGTCGAATTCTTAGTGCTACGTCGCCATCTTAAATTAAAAGCTACTACGGCAAAAACACATTTGGCGCGTAGCGTACTAATAACTAATTAGCACCAAGAGGCATTTAGTTTTATATTTACTGTTTGTAGGAAGCATTTCTATATTCCTTACAGGAAAAATGTTGTCTTAGTTAAATTTAAAAAGAAGTAAAAGATTTTTTTACAGCTACATGGCTTATATAATCATGGAATATTTACTCTTTCAATAATGCATGGTTAAACAAAAAATGGTAGATAGATAACTGAATGCATGTGAACATACGTAATTATATATAAAAAAATCAAAAATAGAATGCATTAAAGTCTAAATCGTAGAAAAACGATTGCTCAGAAGAAGGCGAATATTATTTTCTCAGAAAAAAAAGCTAATTTTTATGCATGATGAGTTCACAAGTAATGGATACCAGCATTTTTTTTTGTTCTTTTTCTGGAATGAAAATAAATGATCCTAGAAGTAGCCAGAACTTTTTTATTCCATGTTACTCAAAAAATTAATTGTTTCTTTTCTCTGCAATTACCTTTTAAAAAGCATGTACTACTGTTAAAACCTAATTTTTTACAAGTGCAGGAAAAACTGTAAGACCTCATCTTTCGTTAATTCAAAACAAAAAATTTCTGTGACAAATTCTCATAACTTTTCTATGTGTATATAATAATTACTGCAAAATGTATTACACTGCTGGCCACCGTAAATGCAACACCAAGAAAGACAAGAGATAGCACAACAGAATTTATTTTGTAGATAACATGTTGACCAAGTATCAAATGATTAAATTTATAGACTTCTGTGATGTGTAGTTCCTGCCAGAATCAGTAGCCAGAGTAGTCGCCATTGTTGGAGATCATCGCTGCCACACGCCTCGGCATTGATTCAAAGAGACTTTGGATATGTTCTTGGGATACAGCAGACCAAGCAGCTTCCACACGTTGCCAAAGTTGATCTGGTGTGGTAGCTGGGGGTGTAATCTGGGTCAATCGTTGAGCAACCATGGGCCACATGTTTTCTATTGGTGAAAGATCCGGAGAGCAAGCCGGCCAGGGAAGCAATTCAATCTGGTGATTGACGAAGAATCTTTGGACAATGCGTGCCACGTGTGGTCGCGCATTATCCTGTTGAAAATATGGCTGTGGCCAAGCCCTGAATGTAAGGAAGCGGCATCCAACACCTCGGAGTTGTAGCGCTGGCTGTTTAAAGTACCGGACCGGCAATGCGTACTAGAGGAGTGCGAGAGTGATATCCAATACCACCCCATACCATAATACCGGTGCAGGACCAGTGTGGCGGTGCATAACGCAGCTGTTTAGCATCCTTTCTCCACTGTGTCTCCAGACTCGAATCCGACCATCGTGGTGTTGCAGACGGATGCGTGACTCGTCAGTAAAGGCAACTTCATTCCATTCTGCCGCCCACATCCTCCTTTCATCGCACCATTGGCGGCGGAGACGTCTGTGGTTCTGCGTCAAGGGTAGATCAAGCAATGGACGTCTTGCGGACAGACTACTCTGCTGTAAACGGCGTCGAATGGTACGCGCAGACACTGAATGATGCGTTACAGACTCAATGTGCTGTGCTATGGTTCGTGATGTGACTGAGCGATCCGTCACTGCCATGCGCACAATTTGCCTGTCCTCACGTGAAGTGGTGCTCTGAGGTGGATGCGATCGACCACGTCGATCCGTCGTACCCTTCTGCATCCAATGGTCACATATCAGCATTACAGCTGTTTGGTTTCGTCCAACACGACTACCGATTTCCCTGAAAGGTAATCCACAATCTCGGTAGGCCACTATCCTTCCTCTGTCGAACTCGGATACTTGATCAAAAGCTTATCGCTGTTTTCTACGAGATATAACTGATCGTTTTTTGAAAATAAACCACAAGAAAAACACAATTACCGAACTGGAAATCGTCGAAATCTCCAAGCCTTAAATAGCGCTTTGAGGTGGCGCCACAGGCGTGCGTGATGTGTGTCTGCGCTGAAATTCTAATCATTTGCATATCTTACCTCCGCTAATACATGTTGTAAATTCCGTGGTATTTGCATGCTTGCTTCAGGGTGTTGCATTTACGGTGGCCAGCAGTTTACATTAATTTAATGGATAGCAAAATGAACACAATAATGATTAAATCCAATGATAGTACAGTAATACCTCGACTCATGAACCCGGAGTTACGCGATTTTGAAATCTCGTCAATTCCACTTTTGATTGAGGGGGGAGGGAAGGAAAAATTGGTGCAATAGGTAATGTGATTGAAGAAGTTGTCGATCTTACCGGGCAAATAAATTTAGCAGTGGATAGGGATGACGCTCAAGAACTGCTAGATTTCCAGAATCGGGGGCTGTCAATTGTTGAGCTCATAGAAATAAAAAAGGCAAAAACATTGAAGAGTTTTGCGTTTTGGGGGGCGGCATTCAATCAGAAGAGGGAAATGGGTTTTGGGGGCGAGCCTCAATTTAATTGAAAAAGAGTTACAAATTTTAGAAATTAAGATTCCGATGATGAGTATTTTTTCAAGACAAGAGAGAAATACAAAAATTGTTAGCATCCTACGAGGAAATTTTGCGGGAGAAAATGAACGTGGAAAGCCACGCGATAGAAGGGAAACTTCTTTGGCGGTGTTGGCCGTAAATACAAAAAATGAAACCCAATTTTATTAAAAATTTTTCCGAGACTACGTTCCCGGGTCGTGATTTTTAAAAAGCGCTAAATGTAAATTTTTCATGATATTTAGTGTCACTTAGATTAGAATAAGGCCCAAAAAATTTTTTTGGACATTATGACCAAAAAAAAATTTTTTAAATAACAATATTTTGGCAAAAAAGGGACAAAAACAACCTTTTTTTCCCAAAAGTTTCCTTTTTTTTTTAAAAAAATCTTTTTATTGTATTAATATTTTTTCCCGTAAAAACTCAGACACTTTTTGTACCCCGAGGCTCCCAAATATGATTTTTTAAAAATTCACATTATTTTCAGAGTTACCACCATTTGAAATAATTATCGGTGTATTTTTTTTAAAATTTTCTCCTTCTGTTTTCTAAAAAACATGGAAAAAACCGACCCCAAGTTAGCTTTTCAAAATTCTAGTTGACCTCTGTACAGTGGCCCGATTTAAAACACAGGCAAAATATTGATACAATAGAACATTTCAAAAAAGGAGAACATTTTAAAAGATTTATTAAAAGTAAATTTTTGTTTTAAAATTTTTTATCTAAGTTATTTTTTTAAAAATGTCCTTAAAATAATTTTATACATGTATTCTAATCAAAGGACTCTAAATATCAGAAAATTATCCATTTATGCTTTTTTTTTAACACGTTAACAAATATCATGAAAAAAATGCAGAACCATCATTTTTGTCGGCTGTTGTTTTATTTAGTGTTAATCGATATTTTTTTTTAAACCCGGTTTAAATATATCACTGTATTGGTGTTAGTTATTTTTGACTAAAATTAATGTGTTTTTGATTGTAAAATGGCATCCCTTTTTGAAGTTTACGATTTTAAAAACATAATTTTGAATATTGTTCCTATATATGTATGACTATATACTAAAATATAGCAGAGAAAGAGAATAACAATCCAAATAAAAAAAATTAATTCATGTCGCCCTCTACTTTTAGGGCAAACTACACCGATCCAGTGACTTACTATATTCAACAAGTAATATATATAAAAAAAAAATTTAAATTAAAATTTCCCACTTGGTAAGAAAAAATTTTTTTTTTTGTTTTTTTATTAAAACTATAATTTAAAAAATAGTATATACATGTGATAGAATCACAATGTTGTGACAAAATAAAATCGATTTTCCTTGCAATTTTGAATTTTCCTTTCTATATAGGGTGTTGGGCTATTTTTTGTTTGTTTGTTTGTTACTATTTATTCATTCATTAAATTTAATTATTCTATTAAAATAGTGTAATAAAAAAAAATCACATTCTAAAATTGGGCCCTAGGTAAATTGCCCCGCGACGTTTGGTTAGAAGCCCAAACCCGGCTGTCCTTTACACACAGGACACAACAATTGCTTTTTTCTATATTTGCTGTTGGACTATTGTTTTTTTTTGCTACTATTTATTTTTTTTTTAACAATTAAAAAATTAATATTTAAAATACTGTATTAACATCGGTTTATCCAAACAAATTTTAAAAAATTATTTTTTAAATGAATAACCAAAAGTATTTTAAAACGTTGAAAATTTGAACAAGAAATATATATATGAAAATTCCCTCTGTATCCTTTTTTTTAAAAAGCTTTGTACTAATATTTAAAATAACTTTAATTTTTTTAGTTTAAAATTATATTTAATCTTAATCGTAATCATAAACCAAAACCCCTGTCCGGTTTTATCAATCAAACTACTATTACGTCATAGTTACACGCTTTACTGCTGGTATATAAAAAAATCTGATGTAATGCTTCTCTTTTTTTCTCTTGCCGCCATCATGTAGATTGTAAATAATTGCAGCTTTCTTTGTCTTTTGTGTTGTGTCCTCCAAAATGCCGCTGTCTATTCAAGTGAAAATGTAACGTAATTTGCTTTAATCTGCTGATTTCTCATAATAAAAAAGGGAATAAAAACTATTCAGAAAACTCTTTCTAAATCAAAAAACAGCTACAGACACCACAAACTACTTAATACACTATATATATCATACATCATCACATACAGGGAGAGTGAATAAAGGGAAATTGAAAAAAGATAGTAGCCCTTTTTAAACTTTTTAGGAAAATATTGATCAATAAAAAAAAAATTGTTCAAATAATAAAGAACTTTCTAATCTATGAAATAGTAATTTTGCTGCCCATACTTTGAAGTTTAAATATACTTTCACATCAATCTCACTACAATTTACCGATAACACTTTACTCTACATTTTACCTCTACACATGATTCATTTATTTCAAATACCTTCTGTATAGTAGGCGTTTCACGAAAGGGGGTTAATAAAAAAGTGTTAAGTTTTGAAACCGAAAAGGGTTCCATTAAAAACCATTCATTTTGTACTTTTTTAATGAGTTTTTTTTTTCTTTTTAACGAAAAAAATCTGCAGGTTTATAAATACGCATTGTTCATCATAATATAAAAGATTCAAGTTATCATAGCATTTTGTCACGGTTCCATACGCTTTGCTTGTCACTGTTTTGTCGAACACGTATTTTGTCGTAATTTGCCAGAACGATCACTCTTTTGTGGATCAATCATCGTTGCTCGGAGCTGTCACTGATTAGTCGGGAAATAAATGTCTTACTTTTATAAAATTTTTAAAATGGGGAGAACAGGTTTTTTTTTTATTCTAATTCTATGTTCTGTGTACGTAAAAGCTTTTATGGAAAATATTAGATTTTTTGAATAAATAGAAGCAAAATGTTCAATTAGTAGGGAAATACTTTTTTAAAAAAATAGATTAAATGGCAGTAAAAAAATGGAACTAAATAGTTATCAGTGCGCTATGCGCCAAACGTCCTTTTAGAGCTGTTTTGAAATCGCGCCAAATCATATTTTGGAGCCCAGTAGTTTTCAGTCTAAAATGGCGGCTTAGAGCAACGAACTCGACATGAATATATTTTAAAAGAATGGCTTATTCCTCACGAAGAAGTTTAATCTTGTAGATTTTACGAGAAGCTAAAAAAAAAAAAAAATTTACTTTAAAATATCAATTTTTTTTTTTTTGTGTGGATAATAAATTGGAAAAATGCGAGTTTCAGGATTTAAAAAAATATAATATGTGAGAATTTAAAAATACCAAAAAAAAAAAAAAAACAGAAAAAATATGATAAACGCAATGCGGGGAAAATGAATAAATAAAAAAAGAATAAGAAAATTCTCAGTTTTCTATGAATTTCATCGAACGAAGAACGTTTAATAATTCATTAATCGAAATTAAATTGAAATAAAGTGGAAATTCATAATTTGCTGTCAGTGAATAAAAAAAGAATTATAACTGATAGATCTACTATCATCGCGTAACCGCTCAAATTTGCATTGTAAGATTCGCAATAAAGCATACGGTGGTTAAATTTCTTATTTTGTCTGTAAACAATTTTCAGTATTTTTCCATTCCGCTGGTTTACTTATCACATTTTATAACGGCCTAAAAGAGCGAAATCTTGATCAAGAAATGAGGGGGAAAAATAAATAAATAAACGGAAGAAAACAAATTAGACAGAAAGTACGGATTCGGCAATCCTTTGGGTCCATAAAAATTGAAAAAACGTGGCTCTCATATTCTTTCAATCAAAAAAAGATCAAGGTACTCACCAATAATGTTCGAAATATCCATGTTCGAAAAAAAAAAAGGATGAAAGCTGCTATCTAGACAACATAAAGTACAGAAATAGTTAAATTTGTAAAAAAAATCGGATTAAAATCGTCTGAAATGAATAGGGTTACCACCACAAAAATAAGCCAATAAAGGATGGCAACCATAGTACAAAATATTAACAAATAAAGCAACCATATTGTAATGTTATCGCTGAACTTCGCAAATATCAACAACTTGGCGCTTATCGATATCAAATTAGTGCCAAAAAAACCTCCATTTTTAATGTTATATATTATCAGTGTAATCAGTGTAATAGTTTCCGAAGATTTAACAAAGTTATTAAAGGTCAGAAACAAAGAATTTATTAAGAATAAGCACGGCAAAATGAGGATATTATACGACAAATGGCCCAATTATTTATTTCTTCGATAAAAAAAAAATGGAAGTTACATAAGTCTGCCTAAGTAGAAATTTATTGACTTAATCAAAAAAGAGAATTTCGTTATCTAAAACATCAATTACGAAAGGTATAATAACCTAAGTTTTTTTTTTTCCCCTTGCTTAATTAAGGAGAAACGTTCTCGTTTAAGTTCTAAGAGAACATTAATAAAAACTTTTATTTTCATAAGAATGCAGTTTCAAATGAAGATTTTGTTTTAAAATTTTTTATACGAGTCAGTTTTACCTTATTGCAAAATAGAAAAAACAAATTACAAAATTAGGACAATTAAATGTTTGTAAAAGAAAAATTTCTTAACATATTAAAACGGAAAATTTTACTTGTATACCGTTTCGCTTTTAATGTTTTTGTTTCACTAATAGGTTTTGGAAATACTAACAAAACATACACATACAGAATTACAGAAAACGGTTTCATTTGATACGCATATGTACTTCCTATCTTTTGCTGAGGAGTTTTTTCAAAAATCCATTTTAACTCGAAAGATTTTATTTTTTAAATCTTTTCTTACAGTAAATTCATTGTAATAATTTTTTTAGCAACAAACCATTATTATATATAGTAAATATGTATAAACATTCTTTACCGCAAAAACGAAATGTATTTTGAAATAAGACAAAGCTAAATGGTAAATAATTGCACTTGTGAGAATGCACAAATAATTAATTACATGTTGGGGAAAAAATATTGAGAACATGACGGTGCAGGCTTTAAAGTGCTTATTAATTTAGAAATTTTTTCAATGAATGTTATGATTAGGCTACACAACAGGTTTAATGGGATTCTGATTGATGAAGGTCTACTGTTAGTACAATATGTAATGCATTAAATTAATATAATTATGGCCGTTCTTTTAAATGGCTATTAAATTAACATAAATAACATTTAAATTTATTTAGCTGTTATGCAATTAAAATGGCAATAGCTTTAGTAACAAATACTTTACTAACAAAAACTTTATTTTACTAAGATAATCACAAGCTTTCATTATTGGCTGAATTCATTACGGTCACATGATAAATGTATCACTTTTTCTCGTTGAATTCAAACCTGATAATGGGTTTAATTCATGTGACGTCATAGACACATGATAATGATGACCACATATTTTCAGCCAATCAGTTCAAAAACCCATATGATGTCATAGTCACACGATAAAAGCAGTCATGTGTTTCCTGTTAATCAGTTCATGCGCTTCGTTGTTGCCAACTTTTGATCTTTTCAGAAATTTTCACTTAAAAAGTATAAATTTGTCAACAACAATAACGCACATAGTTAGATCAAATACATTTTCTTTAAAAGTACGTGTATAAAAAGAGATTATTTGTTAATTGTAAAATCTTTTTTGAAGAAATTCTTTTTTTAATAACATTTATAATCATCTTTATTCAATAATTAAATTTGAAATTTTATCTAAGTTTTACAAATAGAACAAAAAATACAATCAGTTAGATGTTTGTTTTGAATTCAATGGAGAACATGTATTTGTCTTTATCATGTTGCCGTCATGAATTGAGCTCATTGGGCGTATAACTTTTTTCTTTTTGGTTTTGAGAAGACTCATTTTTCCCTGCACCCCCACTTTTCCCCCCCGGGGAACAGTACTGTTTCGAGAGAGGGACATAGTCTACAGATCAGCTTCTCAAAATTTCTGTAAAAGGGTTGAGATGCTCACAATAAAAAAACATACTAATCACACTGTGGCTTTTTTCCAAACTTTTGACGACCTGGAATAATTTTCTTGTTATCAAACTGTAAAAAATTTTTTTGGTATTGGGGGAAAAAGCCCTACCCTGGATTTTTTCTTGAAACAGACTTATCAGGTAAAGTTTAATAATGCCCTCTCCAGGATTTTTTCGTTCTTTCAAGGAGTGCCTCGGGTTCAGTTCTAACCCAACTTTGTTCTCGCTCTACTTATCAGGCATTGAGGTGTTATAAAGAGGAAATGTGAGTCGGGCATTCGCGGATGATATTGTTCTTTGGAAATCGATTCTGACTTGACGAAACTGGAAAAACATTAATCTTGCCCCCTTAAATTTTTCCCTCTAGACCAAAACTGATTTTTAACCCTACAAAGTCTAGGGTTAGCTTCTTTACAACCAATGAAAGCTATAAAATTTTCCCAACCTAATATCTTTTTGTATAATCAACCATTGACCATCGATAAACATCAAAATTTTTGGGGTTTTCGTATTGGCCCCTGAAATTCGGGGAAACAAACATATTGACAATATTGTATTTAAGCAAAAAACGGCTTAACATCTTGAGATATATCTCTGGACGTGATTGGGGGGCAGATGCTGGCACTCCCGCGTACATCTCACTAATCAGGCTTTTCTTGGGTATGGCGTTCCAGTTTACTGTAGCGCCCCGTTTTAAAAACTTCAGAAACGAAAGGTCCAGCTCAGCCTGCTCGGATCATCACTGGTCTAAAAAAACCCCAGGAAAGTACTTTTCGGGGCGGACCTCCCCCTTTGCCTTAGGAGCGTGCTTCTAACAAAATACACAACAAACTCAAGTCTGGATTCTCGAAATCTTTCTCCACTTCAAAAACTGGTGTAATAACCAGAACTCAGGAGAAACTCCTTCAACAAATGGTCTCTTTAAACCTTACCATTGGTGCTTGGGGGAACCCCATCATCTATCACAATGTCTTGACCCACGGGTGGTTTTGGGGGGCTTTTTCCCTCCAAATTACCGCGGTCATGAATAAACAAGCAGACCTTCCTGCCTATCTAAACAATTAGCTCAGAAAAATTGGAAATTCCCAAATTTACGCCGTTTTGGTTTTTACGGATGGCAGTAGAGACGATTATTATCGATCCGCGGAAATCCAAGACCATATCTTAAGTCAAGGGGGAAAAACCCCACGGTTGCTCGGGTTTTTTGCAGTAAGCTAATAACCATTGTGGCCCCGGTTCCTTTCCCCTCTTCTAAAAGGAAAAATTTGGATACTGTCTGATAGTAGAAGTCAATACGCCTTCCCCAAATTTACAAAGTGTGGGGAAAATTTTGGGGGTCAATACTCCCAAAAATTAAAACATCTTTCCACATCGCATCAAAAATTTATCTGCGTGGGTTCCCTCTCACATAATCTAGAGGGGAAAAGGGTTGCGGACACTTTGGCCAAGGCTGGCACTTGCGGTCCCGAGCCTCAGCACCCTCCCTTTTGGAAATTTTTCTAGAACAAAAACCCGAATAAAACACTTGGATTCCCCCGGCACCATTGGTATCGGGGTTCTCGTCCTGGAGGGTCTCTGGACACGGTCTTCAAACAGGATCAAACTCTTCTAGCCCCCCTTTTTGAAGTGGCCATATCAAAACAATGAAATTTTTTAAAAGGGGCAAGAGCTTTTGAGATATCACGAACTGTTCTTCAACCGGGCCCCGCCTCTCACATCCTCGAATACCTAGGGCTCACCAAAAGGGGTTTAGAAGACAATCCCCTTTATGGTGTTGACTTTCTGAAAATGTATGACGTCATGAACCTGGTCTAGCACTGTTGACCAATGGGGGCGTGCAACAACAACAACATAACTTTTTTTTTATTACTGAAGACCGATAAGATAATTTCCGTGCATTACAAGTATCACACGGAGCTTACAGAAGCAAGTAAAACAAATAAAATAAGATAAATAAAATAAAAAGTAAATAACAAAATAAAAAAATGGATCCCTACTAATAATTGCTGTTACATTTGTAAAATCCAGATAAAATTTCAAATTCGATAACTTGTTAGATATCTAAATATACAAATTCATCAAAAAATAAAATTCATAATAAAAAAATATTATATTATACGGATATTTTTAACTCCGGAGGATTTTATTTTTACTTGCGTTTGTTATTATGGTTAGGAAGTATGAACAAGTATCCCTCCCCAGTACTTGTAAAACACGGTTTATATCAGGGGTCGGCAACCTATGGCAAGGTACAATTCCCAGTGACACTTTGCACTACTCTACAAATTTGTCAATATTTAGTGGATAGAAGTTGATAAATTTGTAATGGACCTTATTTGATAAACATCTTCAAAATTACGGGCATTTAAGGATTATTAAAAATCTGAAAGATAACTCTAAAGATAAATTTACAGTTATTTTGTAAATTATTGAATGTCATTACTGGAGAGATTTAACTATTTGAAGAGAGAAAATTGCATGAACTCTGCTTTCGGATTTAGTTCTACAAATCAAAATAACAAATATTTCCTGATATGAAAAATATTTCGAATCAGCTAAGAAATTGTTTAATAATCAAATGCTCACAATCGTGTCAAATTGAAAGTCACACATTATACCCCTGATTTTGAGATATTAAAAGTGTGTGTAAAGCAATGCAAGCACTAGGTTCGCATTAAAATTTATACTTTTTTTTATAAACTATAAAGAAGGGAAATGCTTATATATAATGTTGTCTATATTTCTTATTTTAATAAAAATGTTAAAAATATATAGTATATGTGCAGTTATAATTTTTAAATATTTTTGTTGAAGGATACTTATATTCTATACTGTTTACTTTTATGCTACGAAATATCCTTATAAAGGATGTAAAACTGCTGTATTATAATAAAACTGTCAACCTATATTATTGACCTCTATTCTCTAACTTTGCTTGCATTATCACGGGAATGGAACTCAGCTACAAGGTTGCCAATCCCTGGTTTAGATATTACACGATACAAAATTTGCGATTATTATAACACGGAATCGATATTACACGGCACAAAACTTAAATATTACATGGTTTCGATATAACACGATTTAAAAAAATTGAAGAAGCTTTGCAAGAAGGAATAACTTTGGCTAAACACAAGTAATATTTTTTTTAAAGGCAATTCCTACTTAGGTCAACAAAGAAAAATTTTAGAGAGTTCAGTTACTTTTTATTAAATAATTACAATCAATATATATATATATATATATACATATACATATGATAGAATTACACTATTGTGTGGCAAAACAGAAAGCGATTTTTCTTGCTATATATGGTGTTGGATAATTATTCTTGTGTGTTTGTTACTATTCATTCATTCATAAATCATAATCTCAGAAATTAGGGCCGTGGGTAGCCTAATGGTTAGAGTATCGGACTCCAGACCGGAAGGCCGGGGTTCGTGCCACCAAATACCCTTCGAATACACACGGAGTACGTGCTCATTAAATCAGTGGGTCCGAAAGTCTTGTGGGTGGTCGCAGCTGAAACCACGAGTGCAGAGGGCTGGAGAATATTTCTCTTCCCTTCAGTTCATGCCTAAATTATGGAGGTGAGTTAGATGGTGTCGCCCTCTATCGTAAGGAAGTCCAACCTATCTTACAGGCTCTGGCAACATTCATTCCTTCCCCTCGGGAAGGACACGACAACAACAATCTCAGAAATTAAGCCATCCCAAATAGGATTCGAACCTTTGGATTAGAAGTCCAACGTGCTATCCATTGCTCTACATTGACACACCGCTGATTTTCCTTTTTTATATATGGTGTTGAACTATTATTTTTGTTCGTTACTATTTAAGATTGTTTGTTGCTAATTAAGGTTAATTAATGAATTGATATTTGAAAAAACTGCATTAACATCAAGTGTCATCCACTTCTAATTTAAAAAATGTATTTGAACTTGAATGGATGAATAAAAAGTATTTTATTACGATTGAAAATTTAAACAAGATTATACATATATAGGGAGAATGTGAACTAATAGTATAGGAGTAGAAAAAAATAGAAAATTGTTTTTATAGAGAAACAAATTTTTCAGTAGTAGGTAGCGGAAAATTTAAAAGAGAATTGGAAAATTTCTTTAGCTCCTTAAAAAGAAATCCTGAAAGAGTTGAAAGATCGAAACAGGTAGGTAATTGCAACAACGTCATTTAACATTCATAATGATAGAAAAATAACTTGTGAAAGGAGTTTCAACCAACTTTGTGAAAAAAAATTAGATTAGATGTAATTTCTGATCAGAGTGATGGAAATTAATTTTGTAAACCTAATAAGTCGTTTCTATTTATTTTACTATAAATATTTTTTCAAAAAAAAAATTCAATTGTACTTTTTAATTTTTCGTATTTCATATTTGAGTTTAAGAACTTGAAGTTAACTTACTTTTCCATTTTGTGTGTTTTATTGGAAAGAAATTTCAGCTATCATAAAATTTTACACCTTAAGACTTGATATCGATATATATACTATTGCCAATCCAGTGGCGTAACGTACATTCCCGCATTGTGGGGGGAAGGGTTCAAGGGGGCCCCAAAGTCTGACTGCCGCCAAGTATCTACCCTTTGTAAAATCCAACTTGGAGGACCAAAACCTGACTTTTTAGGAGGGCCCAAATTTTCTCCGTTACACCACTGTGACACTCCTAAGTTCAACATTTTCTATTATATATTTAATATTTGCTTCGTATTTGTTTATTCACTTTAAATCTGGCAATATAATTTTAGTTAAGTTTAATGAATATTCTAAGTGTAGTTATACGTGTGCTCAAATAATAAGTTTTTCATGTAAGTAGCTTCATTGATTCAAAACTATAAATAGTCTCATTTATCCTGCGTGTCGAAGAAAAATAAAAGAGTATTGAAATCCAAGAATAATTTCTCGAGTTACAACAGTACACGTAGAAAGTTTTGTATAAACTGTTTCGATACAACATGGGACTTGTTACCCTGCTTTTTGTATCCCGTACATTCATAATTTAATAAATAAATAAAAAATATGTCTCGTATAATACGTTTTCAATAACTGTACGACGCACGAATTATATATAACCTTGTTATACGAGGTTTACTTGTTAAAATAAAGTTTCTATAAAAAGCAAAAGTTAGGCAACAGTGGAGCTGATTGGCTGGAAATGCACGAGACTGCATTTATCGTGCGACTTATGACGTTACGTGAATTTAGCCCATTAAATATAGCTTTGTTCTTTTACATTGAAAGTTGTTAAGAACCAATTTTAAAACTTTTTGGAAATTTTTCAACAAGTATCTATAAAAAATTAAGTTGTGTTTTAAAATATTTATTGATATATGATAATTTTTTTACCTGCTGGTGCAAAATTTTTTGAAATAAAATATTTATTTAAAAAAATCACAAGGAATTAATTATTTTTTTTTTTTTTTAATTTTTATTTTTACTCTAATGTATTTTATTTTTCCTTGTACGCTATGGGTTTTCTTCCGCATTAATGTAAAAATTTGATTATCCTAACATTTTAAATTTATTTTCAAACAAATAGGTAATAATTGAAATAAGTGACAATTATAACAGTAGATTTTTTTTGCAACAATTTGAATATTATGTATTCGTGTATTTAATTTTAATTTTGGAAGTGATTGTCATAAAACAGTGTTATGTACAATGAACAGAACTATTTTTGTTCTTTTCTTTTACGCGAAATGATTTTACATTACATAATATCAATTATGTAACGAGTGTTTTATATCAATTTTTTAATCAAAATTACTCGTAACTTAAATAGATCAAATGCTTGTTTTTCGAGTACTCCTTAAATTTTCGATTAAATATAAATTTGAAATTTACAATCATTAGCATATTAGATTAATAAGGTATTTTTAGTAATCTTTCTAGAAAAACACGGAATTGCGTATCCTTGCAATATTTTGCAAGGTCAAAAGTTTAAATTTCAGAAACTCAAAAATGCAATTAAGTCAAAAAAATTATTTAAAATGGAGCTTGCACAACTTAACAATAATATCAATTACAGTTTTCAAAATTAAAATTCGTTAAAATGCTCTAACAGCTAACAGTTCTAATATATGTGAGGATAATTAAATTAGATTAAAAATTAAATTCCTATCTAGCAATTCACTTTTATATTTTCTCCTCACCTCTTCAAGTATAAAACTCTAATCACCCATTTATTTCTTGCGAACATATGGCCTAGCCAATAAACATGTCTAATTCCAGATCGTTATATTTAATAGCCCTATATGTCAGCATTAACTTTCAAGAGCACTCATGAACACCGCGATCGGTGTTTTAAGTGTTTAACCCACTTAAGATTTTTCGGTGGCGTTCTTTTTTCTCTCTGCTTCGTGCGTCAGAAGAGATGTACTCATTCTAGAATAAATACCTTTTTAAAAACTAAGTCTGTTTCCGACTTCAAATCATGTCATATATATATATACAGTTTTTATTTTAAAAAAAACTAAAATAGCAGTTTTATTCATGAATGGTACAGAAACCGCAGTAGCAGAATGGTCATGGTCCCGAATTCGTAGCGAGTGAGCTTCAGTGGCTGTTTGAGTCTTGATGCCACTGAAGACTTGCCATGTAGAGGGCGCACACGTTATATCTGTCCAAGATAAAGTCCTCACTTTGGAATGTGTTTATGAACGTCGCATTCTAAATCAATGCGAAGGCTATTGGCGAGCACTCTTAATTTTGAACTACAGTCAAATGACTAGTATGACACAATGTGGTCGCCAAACTTATGAAACTTCTAAGCTACCGAACCGCTTTTGATCCACTGAAAGCTACCAAGGAAAATCTACCCACTCTATTTTAAATTTTTTTTTTTTTTAACTCAACGGCTCAACAGCCCTTTCGGGCCAAGACCTACTGTACCCATCTCAGCTTTCGTGACCTTGGGCGCTGAGGTGCATGATCAAAGTTTTGATCAGATGATCAGTCCGACGAAAACAGCAGTGTTTAATTCCCAAGCAAGCTTAGTACTCATTTATAGACTCATTTGAAGGCTGAGTCGACCTTTAATCCAGGATTTGAACCCCGGACCTGTGGCGTGGGAGCGCGATACTCTACCATTCAGCCAATGGGC
The DNA here is from genome assembly GCA_019973955.1 of Trichonephila inaurata madagascariensis. Classification (NCBI taxonomy): domain Eukaryota; kingdom Metazoa; phylum Arthropoda; class Arachnida; order Araneae; family Nephilidae; genus Trichonephila; species Trichonephila inaurata. The sequence goes on from BMAV01020068.1 coordinate 76,531, forward strand.
TTCTTTAAAAAAATTTAGTTGTTTATTGTCAGAAGTTAGATTTCTAGTAAAAAATAAAATTAACTTTAATTAAACTGCATATAACAAAAAGAAACTGAATTGCGCCCAAGAAAGTAACGTGTAATTAGTAATAAACAAATGTACTAAGATTTTTTTTATCAAAACTTTTCTTTAATGAGAAGATGGGAATTTTTTGGACATCAATAAGTTTTTAGTGTTGGAAGAATAAGTACGCACTGCTATTCAAATATAGGTTGCCCAAGTGTTCATCAGTGAGTGTTTCTGCATTTTTAATAAGTTTCATATTTGAAAAATCTCAGATACTGTAGAGCTGAACTTTGCTTTCACTTTGAGACAAACCTCTTCTAAAACTAGATGTTTTTATTTCAAAGGCACAAGAACCAAATATTTTTAGAGCTTGAAAAGGTCATTTTGCACATAAATTATGAAAATCATTCGATACCAACTCCATTGCCTTCTTGATAAATAAAATGCTCCATGACATTAGTGGATAACTCTTCAGCATCAATTCAGCGTTAACGCGACCTACCGAAAATTGCCCAGCGAGCTACTGGTAACTCGCGATCACTTCTCTACAAGGAGGGTTTTCAATGGCAACGGCGCACACACAGGGACTGGAACTCGCAATTCGACTGAAACAATTCTGGTTCAACACCAGGCAAAACAGAAGCCAAATTCAATTAAAAATGAATACCCGACCTCATTGTTTCATCTGACTTTTTGACCGATTCGCTATTAACCAATAGCACAGCTTCTAGAGCAGGGGTCGGCAACGTTGAAGCTGTGGCGTGCCAAATCAATCTACCATATGATTCAAGGTGCCACACTGAAGAAAATATTTGACACAATTCGATTCCCGTGCTAATACATGCAGAATCAGGGAATAGAGATCAAGAACGTGAGAGTTTTATTATATATTAATTTTACATCATTTCAAGATATTCATGAGATAAAAATAATAACAAGTGTGTTACTATTCTTTCAACATAAATTTTGCGTATACATCTTTGTACATGTTCATTAGAGAAAGGAATAAATAATAGAAAATGAAAAAAATTCCTTTCAATGTAGTTGAATAAAAAAATATTTGTATGCAAACCTTGTCCCTACACACAGTTCTACTTCATATCACAAATCAGAGGTACAACTTTTGACTTTCAATTTGACACCATTCTAAACATACAGTTATCAAACAACGTTTTGAAGGATTGCTCCTATGAGAAAAGATTTGTTTACATGGATATGCAGAACCAAAAAGGGAAAACAGAGCACATGTAATTTTTTGCAAACAATTCAATCTCTGGTAACGCGATGACATTCAATAATTTAATTATTTTGTCGATTTATCGTTAGAGTTGTCATTAAGATATTTTCGTTATTCTGTAACGGTTGCTTTCCATAATTCTGAAGATGTTAACTCAATAAGTTCAATTTTCAAAATTATCAACTTCCATCCACTCAAAAATTGACAATTTGTAGAGAAGCGTAGAAAGCCACTGAGAATTAAACAGTGTGTCAAATTGGCACACGTGCCATAGGTTGCCAACCCCTGCTCTAAAGAATCGCTAGAAATTCAGGAAGCATTAATAAGTCCTATTTCTCCCAAACGCAAATGCTCAAAAGTTTAACGTACTAAACAGTCGACAACTTAGAGCAAAATCAGATGATTATGCAGCTTTCAAACAATCATCACTTAGAAAAACAGTTTATCAAAAACCACATCTTTGTGAATTTCCCACTCTTCCCCCCCCCCCACAAAAAAATCTATAAGAACTTAAGCAGCACGCCTTCTGCATATAAGCTATTACTTCGAACATAACGACTGACGCAATGTTGACAGATTAATTGGAATAATTCAAAAGGACTTTCCACTTCCAGGCGTTTCAAAACACTGCTGAATCTAGACGTTTCATAAATCTTTTCCGACAGCAGGAGGAAAAACCATGACCCACATCGAAGAAACTAATCGAGAGACAGAGATATTCAGTTTCAAGGTTCCTTTTAACCCCGGGATAAAAGATGTTGGATTCCATCATCCCCAAATCTCACTGTTACAGGATGTTTAATCTAGCATGGAAGTAAACCTGTTCCGTCTAGTTTCATTATTAAAAACAAACAGCCCAAAGGTTTGATAGAAGAAAGATGTTTGAAAACGGACATTTCTATGACTGTAGATTTTTATGCATTTATTTAAATTGAGAAAAATTCAGACGGAGAGTTCAGAATATCAGTTTTTAAAACACAAGCTTATTCATTTTGAAACTCCTAAAAGATGTAGAGCAGTCAGTGGCGCACACATGGGGGGGTTCCTGGTGTCCGGATCCCCCCAAAGCCCTCGATTTTTTTCCGATTGGTTATAAGTCTAAGTATATAATACGAAAAAGAAAAAATTTTGTTATTAATAATTTTATTAATTAATGCTAATTATTTAATCAATTTATTTTTTACTGTCTTTTTCCCGGAAAATGCAAAATCAAAATAGCATGATACCAAGAATGGTGAATTTTCCAACCCCGGCCCCCCAAAAAAATTCCTGTGTCCTAATAGAGCAGTGGTCTGCAAACTTTTTCTACTCACGGAATCTTTAGAACTATAACATGTTTTCGGGGAACCCTATTCCACACACACACTTAATAGAATATATCTTAAAATATTACTCTAAGTAGATCAACATGTTATAAATACTTCGAATAAAGACAATTAAAAAAAAGTATTGTATTTGTTACTAAAAAATTTAAAAATGTAATTTTAATATATTTTACTCATTATAATAATATTAATTTGTGATTCAAGTGTCACATACTCATTCATTATATTTAGTAATTGTGATATATGCTTACATTTTTTTTATTGTGGAACACCCGTGGAACAGTTTGAAGAGCATTGCTTAAAACATTCACAGAATTATCAAAAGCAGGTTATTGCAAATTGTTTTTCCATTAAAAACCTATATTTTAATTACTCGGGTATACCATGAAACTTGATGTCAGAAAAACAATGAAGTGTTGTGAAACTTCATTTATGTTAAATTTATGTATGAACCGTTATTCCTTGCAACGTTAAGTCAATACGAGAGACCTAAGCCCAAACGGATTCAGCGTACATCATCCTCTGCAACAGGGGATCGGCAATCTTAGCTGTGGCGTGACAAACCAACCTACCAATATGATTCAGCGTGCCACACTAGAAATTTTTGAAACAATTCCCATAATGCATGCAGAATTAGAGAATAGAGGTCTATAATTTCGATTTACAGTTTTATTATATACTAGCCGTTACCCGTCCACTCCGCCGAGTATTTCATATGTAGGAGTATATACTGTTTATATATAAATTACTGATCCAAGTTCTAGCACTAAGAGTTTTATTGTACTGAAAAAACCTTATAACTCATTTGATTTAAAAAAAAAAACTTGGATTAACAATTTTTAAGAGATTGAAGTAGAATTATATTTTACGTTTAAGTAGAATTCGTTTACGTTTGAGTGCATTCACTCAAAATAAATATGCTTGCCAAATTAAGTCAAAATCGAATTGTTCAAAAACAAATTTATCAATAAGTTCCTTTGAGAGTAGATTTACGTAATATCCGTTCTTAGCGGATTTGAATTTAACAAAATAAAAAAATATGCATACGAAATTGCATTGCTGTAGGTTTGGTAGCTCGAAAAAGGTAATGTTTTTTTTAAATTTTATTAAGTTCATATTAATACTTTTTTTAAATTTTAATAGTTTTTTTAAATTTTAAATTCTAAATATAAAAATAGTTTTTTAACGGTGGAAATTTGACAAAAAAAAATTTAATTTTACGTTTATTTAAAACCCTTTTAATAATTCCCTTTTCTTATAGATTTGAAAAACCGTTCTTGGCGGATTTGTTCTAAAAAAAAACATGCTTCCCGGAATCCTTGTAGGTTAAAGTTCAAAAAGGAATTATCCTACCGCCCTTTAAACTGTTTTGATATTCGAGGTTAATTTTGACGCAAAATTTTTCATAGAAAATGCCACCATTTTTATTGTTATTTAATACGCTTTTTTATAAATCCTTTTTTAAAATTTCAAAAACTTCTTGTTTTCCCTTTTAACAGGGAAATGCCCATTTAAATTAGGTATTAAAAAGAAAACCAAAAAAGTGTGTCAATGTAAAAATGAGAATTTTTGGAAAAAAGCATTTTAAGGAATGTACCAGAATATAATATTGTGTTAATTTTTTTAAATCAAAATTAATTTTTCCCCCTTTTAACTTTGGAAGATAGCCTTAACATCGAACCCCTGGGGAGGGAAGGGGTCAATTTTTGCAATATCTTCTCTACAACTGATCTCTACTCGTTGAAAATAAACATGAAATTCTGTAGACACATTGTCTTAATTCCTAAAAGGGAATTTTTTTGGTCTGACGCCCCTGAAGCCTTCGTAACGCCTTTTGGGGTCAATTTCTGTGAAACTCCTTTTGTAGAAGATTTCTATGAAACAAACGTGCCTAACAAATTTAGAGTCTGTTGGTCTAATTGTTCAATAATAATTATCCTTAACCCCTACTTAAGACTACGCGAAAATGGACCCCCCCAAGGGTGGTGCAAACTGTTCTTGAGGAACTCATAAAAGGGATTGGCCTATATCAAATTTGTAGGTTTATTAGTTCAAAAACGGGAATATCTTTAACACCCTAAGTCTTCGTAAAACTACATGGGACCAATTTTTTTCTAAACCAATTTTATAGTGGACCTCTACTCCATGAAAGGAATCTGCATACCAAATTTCAAGGTTGTAGTTTTAATGGTTCCGAAGAAATAGTAATGAGCGAGTATTCCCTATATATAGATTAATTTTGCATCAAGATATTTCTTGGAAATAAACAGCGTAAAATGTAACCATTTCTTCAAAAACTTAAAAAAGCATAATATGTGCAATTCTTTTTTTTTTTATAAATATGTTTAAGCATAAAAGCATTTCCCTTCATTAAGTAAAAATTTAAAATTTTTAATGCGAACCTAGTGTTTGCACCGCTCATTCATATAGCAAAATCAGGGGCATCATGTGCGACTTTTAGTTTGACAACTGAATGCTCAGAATCTTGTCGATCTCTTAGCGGATTCTAAATATTTTTCACGTACAAGAAAAGATATCTTCACTTGTATATGTAGAACCGAAGGGAAAAGTAGAGTACATGCAATTCCCTCTTAAACGATTCACTCTCCAGCAATGACACTATTTACACAAAACAGTTGTAAAATTGATTTCAGATTTCTTAGTTTCCATAGTTCTGAAGACGTTTGTCAAATAAGGTCCATGAAATTAATCCATTGGTGAGCGGAGGGAAGTGCAGAGTCACCGAGAATTGTACCGCGTGCCATAGACTGCCGACCCTTGCCCTACAAGATCAGTGGCGTAACGTACACTCCCGCAACGCGATGGGGGACAGATCCCGACCGCCGCCAACTTGGCTCCAACTCCAACAAATCCAACTTGGGGCCCCCAAACCCGACTTTACGGGGGAGGGGGTCCAAATGTTCATTACGCCACTGTACAAGATTGTCTTAAGGAAGATCTCCAACCCACCTAGTCTCCATTACTCTACATTTAACTTTTTACACTACCCATCAAGTAAAACATTCGAGCATTTGAAATGCCATTGATCTTACCAGATCTCTAGTACTTAACTTTAAATCGCACGCAGGAGCATTTTGAGCATTAACTTTAGTTTCAGGCTTCAAACAGTTTGAATTTAACAATGAATTTCCAAATAATGAATCTAGGTCAAGTAAAATATGGCGAGTTCCCGCCATCATGTATCGATCTTTGTTTTATGGTACGAAACAATGAGGGTTAACTTTCGCCTTTAGAATCACTCCTCCCCCCATACGATTTTGAGGAAGTACCAACCTACCTATTTAACCCTGCACAAGGCCATAAATTTAAACTATTGAAAACATCCGTGGAGGACGACTTATAGGTTGACTAATTAAAAAATCTTTATACACTGACATCTCTCGCGTTCTTCTAACATAACTCCTACGTTCTTTGACGGCCACGATTAATGGCAAAACTTTTCCAACCCAATTCCAAGAGAAAAAACGAAGCAACAATGCAAATAAGATAACCTTTGAAAGGATAGAAAGTTTAGTGAGAAAAGATGGGAATCTTAGAGAAAGCTTAGTGTGGAACAGTTGGAAGCGAGTTTAGACGGCCTCCTCAAGAATCCCGGAGACGCCCACCCTCGCTAATATATAAAAGGAGCAACTATTGCACACGAGTACATAAGTCTACCTGAACGTATCAGTATCGTTGAGCCTTCAACCAAGGTAGGAGGATTATATTCTGAACACTAGTTTAATATTGAATTGAGATTAGGAGGAGCTAATTGGTTATATTGATAAGTGGTCTAATTGCGCGATCTGACTTAGATCGGCATACTTTGGTTTATTCTCACTTAATATAAGTTTGTTCGTTATATATAAGTAATTTAAGTTAGATTCTTAATAAAAGTCATATTAAGCATTATAGAATGCCTCATCCTTCCGATAATCCCACACCTCTAACTTACGCGGAACCCCCACGACATAACTATCGACAGATGGCTATGTCACAACACGTTGAAACAATTTGGAGCGTATAACTAAGTCTAATTCTAATCTCCATCAGTGAAATTTAGCGACCGAGATTCTTTGGCATTAGTCAATGGCTTAAATGAAACATTTATACTTGAAGTTTTGGAAGAAACTTAGTTTAATACACGGAAAGTTGAAAACAAATTGTCTCTAATGAACCAAATAAGCAGCTCACATTGAGATCCAAAACATGAACTGCAGGAGGGTCACGTAAATTTTTCCGATTCGAAACCGACAAGACATCGCCCGAATTTATGGCTCGCTGAACCACAGGTTCACTTTCCTGTATAAATTATGCAACAGAATATCCACATAAACTAAAATTTCAGATAGTAACGATTTTCCCAATATTGAACTTGCGAGATACAATTCTACCAATGTCTAAAGATAAAAATAAACTTGTTCCAAACTATTCAATAGCAGGGATACCAAGTTCACAAGAATGACACCCTGAAGAATAGAACCTAAAAAGCGAGTGCGTGTGTAATTACGTCGCGCTAATCGACATGCCAACAATAAAAGCACAAGCCTAATTACCGAACAAGACTGGTATAAATTCTAAATACAGGGCTTTGAAAAATAATTCATTTTAAACATAAAATTACCCAAGTAAGAAATAGTCAAGTCTTAAAAGGTTGTATAGGAACTTTATTTTATCACAATACTCAAAATATTCATTGTTATACATACAAGAAATACACAAGTTATGACCAGTTAAATTTATACATCAAATTCATGCGACTATATTGTGTGTGAATGCAATATCACTCGTTCAAGAGGTAAAATTTCTTGAGGATCCAATACAAATACACTTCTAGTCTAAAAAATGAACGTTTGACGTCCATATGTACATTGGAAATTATCCAAGAAACTTAACGTTAATAAATCAACGATCAAGTCACGGAATATAAAAGGAACTAGCTTATAGAATTAAAGCACGTCAACATTTGTAAAATGAGATGCATTTATAAATTCACATGATTAGAATTCTCAATTCCTTTGTTTCACCATTTTCCAGTTAATGGCACGTTGAAAGTTGGCAATGTTCTTAGTTTGCTTCTAGGAAGCAAACTGTGCACATTTGTCGATTTAAGTCGATAAATGTTGTACGCAGCACTTCGAGTGTTGCAGTTTAAAATAGATTGAACTTTACAATTCTGTTAAGGAGATGACCAGCCGCCGAGTTCTTTCTCCAAAAATTCTGCGATGTTTATGGAGAGTGCGTCGTTGTTGGGAGCCGCAACTATCTGTGCACCATAAGGCAAACCACTGGAGTTCACTCCTAGAGGGCACTGTGTGACTGGGAGTCCTAAAGCATTGAATATGACGCTGTAGCTAACATTGTATGGATTAGCAAGCATCTGTCCATGATATGGGGCTGTATGTGGGAAGGTAGGATAAATAAAAACCGATGGTTCGTTTGTCAACAGATCGAGGAGTTGTTCTTTAAGCTTATCGCCACAGTCACTACAGAAGTCTAGAAGACTCTTGAATACCGGCGCTAGATGGTCTTGGGCAAACGCATTTAAGATAATGGGAAGGGTATGTTCCGACTTTCCAGATAACCATCGCAGCAGTTCATGTTGGGTGCCCTCGTCGTCATCTTTTACATCACCCTTCATGAGTTTGGCTATACGTTGGTCTTTAACTTTGGACAAATAGGCACACCAAATGAGGAAGCCTAGCTTCATGTATTTCAGATTTACCTCTTTTACGACTAGACCTTTCACTGATAATACATCAACAGCCTGCAAGAAAAAATGCATGCTATAGCAAGTAGTCATAAAACGCTGCATTTCTAATTAAGAATCGGCACAAAATTATGATAAGCAGTTTACTTTGTCATAATTAAAATTAATGCTTCTCGAGCAAAAAGCCATCTAATGTAGTTCATGTTCAAATCATCGCCTACTTCCTTATATTTTTAAAGGAGATACTTTTCAAGCTTCATTAATTTGCAATGTACTTCTCAATTTACCAAAGAAACTAGAACTAATTCACCAATGCAAGTTGCAATGTTAAAGTCTTGCAACTCTGAACCAAAATCGGCTGTACAGTACATTATGTTCAGATACTCAAGTAATAAAATTAAGCTTAAAATATTCTTATGACCATATAACATCTAAAGTTACGATAGTAGATAGGTAACGAATCCAATTACCTTTTTGACGGCCTCTTTGACATCTCTAGAAATTGAAGTTCCTGGAGACCCTCCATCGTCCAGCATGTAATATACTTTTATTGAATCTATATTAATCTATATCAAAAGGAAAAACAGCGATATTAGTAGTCGATTAGAATGGAGGACAGACTGCATCCCTGATGAAAGACCTTTTCACTAAAGAGCCCCTGTATCTTTTGCTGCAGAGCATTATACGTCACAACTGCGTAATACAGTGATTGAAATATACAATCATACGGGAGTTCCTTTAAGTAAAATACCGGAAGGGAGAACTTAATCGACACTTATGCGCGAAAGCATGGCTTCGATCAAGTGACAACACGAGAATGCTGCAGTTCTAGCTAAAGGATTTTCGATGCGCGTGAAAGACAAGATAGGATTCCAGTCAACACTTTCGAGAATTTAGTTATAGCGTAGAAACTAGATGTCGAGAAGGCATTGATCAGTTCGGAAGAGGAAGACAACGTCTGAAGATTATGAAACGGAGTCTTATTCAATTAAATCGGGAGCACTTGTATGATTTAGAGGAGGTCTGTTGAAATAAGTGCACTAACCATCCATTTCAGACTTCCCGAGTTCTGGCTGCTGTCTTATCACTACAAAAGTTCTTAAACACCGATCTTTTTAAAGTATGGTACCATGAAAACCGGTTAAGCTTACATTCAGCAGTTTATTCCTACGCCTGCAAGCTGAAAAGGTAATCACAGCTCGCGAAGCTGTATGAAGTACTGAAGCCATCTTTTTTGTGCAATATTAAACTATTTAAGGTATGATTTAAGAAAACCATAGATTTAAGGACTTGCAGTTTTGCTTGTAGTTTATTGCTATTTATAACGCAAGACTGGGCTAAAAGTACTGCAAGACGAGTACCATTAAATATTTTAAATTTCCTTATAGATTTATGAAGGGATTTTAAAACTACTACAATTGGCGTAACTCAGATTTTTAATATGCATACAAGTATTAACTATGCATAGAGTTAGTATGGGTTTTCTGCTAACATGAGTGACATTCGTAAAAGCCTCTTATGAATGCTCATCAAAAAATACTCGAGATGCATGAATTCACCCATTTAAAAATGCACCAATCGGTAGAGAAATCCGAACTTTTGGCACAATAGAAAAAAGGCTTAGCATTTTAAAAGATTAATCAATTTCCCCGCCCCTCCATGATAAAGCAGTTTAAAGTTATCTGCCTGTGGGATGCGCGAATAAGAACGAATTTATAGTTTTAAATCTTTTGCACAAGTTACAGCTTTCAAAACTCTCGAGAACATAAAGTTATAGTTTAGGCCGAGGAATTGATTGTTTGACCAATTTTTATCAATTGAATCCTATCATGTCCCTTTAGTTATTTTACGCAAAAATTGCATTCGTTAGTCTGTTCCAAGTTGATTAAATAATTCTTCCATTTTAGAATGCGTGTAGTTCATTAGACAAAGATTGAATTAGCTCAAACTTTACAAAAACATCTACATTTCCCTTTAGATGTAGGGGGTTTTGTTCGTCACTATTACTAGAACTTATTCACTTTGGAAGCAGTTCCATTTAAATATAGATAGAATAGATTCTTTATAACTAATTAGTATTTAATACAAAAATGAATATTTAAAGCGATGTCTTTAAAAAATTGTCTTCAAGTCCAAAAATCAGAATGTTATAAGTCAAACTTTACTCACCGGAGAAAAGAGTCCAAGTTGTTGTGTAGTTTCCTTGCCCACTAGAGCGGATAGCATGAGCTTAAGGTCATTAGCATAACGAGTCATTGGTCCCACGACAACGTAAGGGGATATTTCTTCAAGAGCGGGAGGGAACTGGCCACCACGTGGTACGACTCCTGTATACATGAAAGAAATGCTACAAAATATGAAACAAGGATCGATGCGGAAGTATTAAATAGGGAATGGAATACAAGTTCAAAGCTATAGATACTTCGAACATACCATAGGACCATCAAGCACAATAAATTGTCCTTGCAATCTTAAATTATTCCATTTTCAGCTAAAAATTAGAAGTTTTTATAAAAAGTTTAAAACTAACAATAAGTTACGCATTCGGTTTGTTTTAGTATTTTGAATTTCAAGAACAAAATGAGTAGATCCCAGCGATTGGATATTTGTACTTTTGTTAAGCTTTTCTAACCGATAAAGTTAACGAAACACTATCTTAGTAATTAAACTGTTCTAAGTGGAAGTTAACGCTACTCTTTTCATTAGCAAGAAAAATTAAAGTTTTACTTTTGTATTGTAGCCCACATACCCTTTCGGGAGATTTCTCATTGCATCTGAACTTCAGAGTCTGACTAATATTTAATTCTCCGTTTTACATTAAGTAAACAAGTATATTCTGGAACATTACCATTTCCATATACTCTAGTATTTTCAGTGCGTGTCTCAAGTGAAGCAGAGCAACACAAAAGACGAGCCTTGAGAAATTCAAATAAGGAGATAATGCAAAATAATTTCTCTATTGAAATACCTAGGAGATCTCTTGCCATTTCAAATAAAGCTACGACTTTTTGCATGTTTAACTATTTGAAAATAGTCCTTAGCGTTACAGAATGGCATGGAAGTCGAGAACAAGTAGAACTCATTCTCTTACGGAATGTGCAGACGTACCTGATCGATCCTATACTCACCTTGGGTAGGCTTGTGCCCAAATATTCCTGTAAAGTAAGCTGGTATTCGAATACTTCCACCCAAGTCTGTGCCGATACCAATTACAGATCCAGCAGCTGCAATCAGTGCTGCCTCACCACCTATAGTAAATTAATTATTTTAGCCCCGTAAGCAAAAGTGGTGTCATTTTATTATATTCTTATATTTTTTATTTTCAAAACTCCTCATGCTCAACATTGCATAACATGAGCCTCACAGACGTAAGTGGTAACAATTAAATCATTTAAAACAAATTTGGAAAAAAAATTTAAGACAAACATAAAATAAAAGGAAGAGTGGAAATACACAAATATAAACAAGGGAAGGTACCCCAATATCAAACTTTAAAAATCTATACAGTAAACAAATTTTCTTGAGACATTTAGGCTTTCAGTACAATTGACCAACAAAGACAAAACAGGTGGCTAGGAAATACCTAAACGTTTCAATTCCTTTTTAAATTTTCTTTTACAGAAACATAGTTTACAATATAGCAATACATGTTCCACAGTTTCAGAATCCTGACCACAAGAACAAATATCCCTCCCAATTAAATTAGATCTATATAAATAGCTCTTAAAATTTCCATGTCCTGTTAGAATCTGGGATAACTTGAAATTAGTGACAAATTTCTTACATTCAAGTCGTTGATAAATGGTCGGAAACCTTTTAGCCCACAAAGCTTTAGGCGAGGCCAAGAATTGGGCGTTCCAGAAGGAAACAGTTCTTTCCCAAGATACATGCTTCCAGTAGGGCAATGGCACAGACATTAAAGGTTCATATCTTGGCAAGTTGCCTCTTTGGCCAACTGATCCGCTCTATCATTGGCGAGATTTCCGCTGTGGCCCTATATTCTTGTATTGAACACGAAACAGACCACGGATGAGCAAGACAGGCGATATTAGAAAGTAGCTCATTCGAAATGATAGCCTTGAAATATTTTGGGTAATATATCCGAATTAGATTTCTTGTACGTTTAAGATTTTATGCAACATGAAGCACTACGTTTTCCAAGAGAACATTGGTATAAATATATATAGAGAGAGTCAACAATACTAAAGTAATAAAGTGCGGATCTTCAATGGCACTAGTGCTCAGACTAGCGACACTTCGGCCATGAGTCAGTGGTCACTAGGCTAACACGGCCATGAAATAGTGCATAGAATACATCCCTCAAAGCGAATGCAAATTTTAAGAACATAGATTCATGCGCCTGAGACTTGTTAAAATCCCATAAGAACTTGAATTATAAAGAACCATTTAGTCATCTATTGGCTTCGAATCTTGCGTCGCTGCGAACAGGGTTTCATAGGTACAAATACAAAGCATAAGTAGTACAAGACCAACTATCCACTGCACCCTTTAACGAAAAAATTGCTTTTATTAAATACCCGCAAGACTTTCGTACTTTAGAAGCAGCGGAGACTTACGGGAAGAAGTTAAACTAGATAGTTTCATTCAAGAACTACACGTTTCAATTATTCTGACACTGAAGAGATCGCAGATACCGCCTCGAGCAATCATTCGATTAACTTATTTCCCATGTCCACATTAAAGTTAAATGACAAACTACAAAATATATTAAACTTTAAATTGGATAAAGAACTCACCAGTGCTTCCACCTACAGTTCGTGTCGTATCGTAAGGATTATTCGTTCTTCCGTGTAGTTTGTTGTAGGTTTCCCACCACATGCAAATTTCACTAGTATTAGTCAGGGCCAAGGGGATAGCTCCACAGGCCCTCAGTCTTTTGACGGGTTCGCTGTCTTCTTCAGCCGTCATTCCTTTACGACACACTAAACCACATGTGCTTGGTAGTCCTGAGAAAACAAATTAAATCAATGCAGAGTTCTTTAGAAAAGAATTGAATACTTAAAAGCTTCTCAATGCCATTTTTAAATTACGAGTCTATAAAACCAGTTCCAAGAATTAGAGTTTGTCCAGTCATGTACAAAGCAATACTTGTTCCTTAATAGAGTTGACAGCTCCAACAGGCAACACCGAATTCACCTTAAGGTAGCAAAAGTCTTTAAATTCCCGACTAAATATTCTAATGCATACGATTCCGAATTGCATTAAGGCTTCCGCTGTAGCTCAAGATACGAGAGGTTAGATTAGAAGCATTCAGGGATATTCTGTACAAGTAGATTAAGTTTTCAAATTTGCTATAACGACTAGGTCTATCTTCAAGTCTACCATTTCAATCACATCTTGCACAAATTTACAGCAAGGTAAACCGACATGTCGAGTGGAGCACATAGAAATTTTTTCCACAGGGGTCCAGGATCACTAATCCACCATTCTCTTATACCCCAATACGTCACCAAACATTCTTTTGTAGGGAACAAAGACAATTGTAAATTGAATAACTAACATTAAAGTAAATTATTAATACTTAAATTTTACGTACTATACATACCATTATAATCAGTCTAAAAATAAATGATTATGGGGATCCTTGTATGCAGCACTGGGCATGTACAAGTTTGCATTTCCCGTTTAATGCATTCCTTATGCGAAAAAATTTCAAGTGGCATATAAAGTATATTTAAAAGCTACAGTTTAAAACGCAAGCCATGAGAAAATAAGTTTGTAAATTTAATTTAAATGTACATCGGTAAATTTATAAAGTCTCATAATTCCCCTCCACAAATTTATTGTATTGAGATGCAATTGATGGATCATGGTATACTTTACCTTTAATTAAAACCGCTTCCTTAGCCGTGAATGGAATTCCCAGAAGGGGTAGTTTTTCTGCTATTTCGGCTTCAGTCCAAGTCCCCGACTTGACCAATTGGTCAGCTAACCGGGCCTCCCTCAAAGCATCTTCGTAACGACCCTCGACAACTGCATTGAGTAGTCCATCGACTTCAGCAATGCGTTCGATGTAGGCCTTTACAACTTGTTCACTAGTTATCTGAAAGATCAAAACATTAAGGTTTTTAAGCGAAGACTTCTTTAGCCGCGTTGGGCACTTTTCGGTAGAGGAAAATCTTATGGATTCACGTCACCGACATGCTCACGACTGGCGCAAGCGCAGTGTGCCTAAGAAACTTTTTGGTTGGGTGAAATCTCGTGCGTACGCGTCACCGACATGCTTATTGCAATACATCTGTAGCTATACAGCTGACGTATAGTGCTGTGTATCTTATAAGTGAAATTGAATGGATTTAGTGAAAAGTTCGATGTGTATATACTGTGCACCGTTTAAATAGCGTTTGATTATTATTTCAATCGTTTAATTGAAGAATCATTGTGCGGTACAATAGTGAGTACTAAATATACTAATATGTTTAAGATAAAATAACATAATTTTAAATACTGTATTTTGGCGTTTGAAAATTTTATATTTAAATTGTTTTAAATCTTCGTATTTATTCTGGTGTTTGAAAATTTTGTATTTATTTTCCAATATTTAACCTCTGCAATGCATCACGGAATCCGGATTAGTATTTTACAGCTTAGACGTTTTCTTACTATCGTGGTAAAACAGACTTCTAGTTGTTCAATCATATTTTTATCGTGGATTTTGAAATTAAAAATTTATAAAATCTAATAATAATTCAAAATTAATGTATTGAAGTTTAAAAAAAATATGGTTATTAATGAAAAATTATTGAAATTCTAAATGAAACTTAATTTTAATATGTCCAATGATCGAAAACTCAGTACTACAAAATGTAAAACGACGATCGATGCGATTTTTACGCGATACTTAGATAAATTTGAATCAAACATTTTACTTTCTTGCTTTAGTTACCACAAGCCTATTTTATCTTTTTAGAACAAAAGTAGAAAAAGTCTAAGTATTGTTGAAATTAATGACGAAAATGATGCAAGCAATTAAAATAATGTTAAAAATCAAGTACACTGACAACAAATACAAATATACAATCATATTTATGGATAGTAACTGTTATTTCAATTGAGTTGTATTTTGTCATGATCTTGTACAGAGCTCGTAATGTTTGAATAAAAACAAACATCCATATAATTGTTGCTCCGAGTGTCAATAGATGTGAAAACCAGATCGATGCTGATAATTTTAATTTAAACATTATGAAATTTCAAATTTTAATAATAAAAGTTCCAAGTTTTCACTTCTATCGGCAGTCTCTATATTGCCATTTTTTTAAATTTCAAAACAAATCCAAGCATACAGTTAGGTTTTCAACGGTATCGCTTTACATTTGGCATTTGATCATGCATTAACGGAATGAATTGTTATCCCGCCAAGTTGTTTCACGAGCAAGGATGCTGAACCTTGAACTTCGGACAAAAGAAATAAACTATAGAATATGTACCTTCCCACACGTTAATTATCCAGAGAATCTAGAGTTTAATATATAAACCATTCAATTTGGCAATATTCAATTATATTACCACGTTGTATTAGAATACAATAGATTACTGGAAATCCACGATTGTATTATTTATCAACTCCGAGCTATTGCTTCACACAAACACAGATTTAAATTTTCGATTTAGCGCGTTTCTCCGGAATTAAACCTTAACAAAACTGCATGCTTCGTTAATATATTAAAAAGCTCCGACTAAAATTACAATGTTGGAAGTCAGAACTTAACATGGCATGCTTCTCTGGATGTGTTTTTACTCTCAGTTTTTTTAAGTGTGCAGGACACAACTAGTTTCAGTGGCATGTAATCATTAAACAGTCGAAGCACAGACTTAAATATTTAATTCTAGAGTGCTTAAATACTAATGGTCAATTCTATTCGAGAATTTTAAAAACAAGCCTCGAGCCAAGAGAACATTTTAAGAGGGATTTAGTCTTCTTTTCCATAGTAACGGGATAAACACCGTAAAATTAACGAGTAGCTTCAAACTAATTTTGGATTACATCAAGAATTTTAAGGTACATTACCATCAAGATTAAATGGCAATCTTTACTTTTACATGCCATTTTAGAGAGAGTTTAAAATTGAGTACGAGGGATAAAGTCTCTGACGATTATACATAATTGTGCGCAGTCTTCAAGTTTACAAGGATAGTGTTATTCATACTCTAATATATGTAAATGTATCACA
Organism: Trichonephila inaurata madagascariensis; assembly: GCA_019973955.1. Lineage (NCBI taxonomy): Eukaryota > Metazoa > Arthropoda > Arachnida > Araneae > Nephilidae > Trichonephila > Trichonephila inaurata. Next base: position 93,046 of record BMAV01020068.1, read on the forward strand.
TTCCTACGAAACTGAGACTTTATACGCTCTCACAAAAATTTGCCATTGAAACTCACTATAGCTAGTTATAATTTAAATGACAGGTTTCTGAAGCATCTTCATTTAGAAACGGAAAATCTTGGCCAAAGTGAAAATTTTGATCAAGCATTTTAGTTTAATTGGATTATGCAATAAATTCAATTAGCATAGGTTAGTGAACATTATGGCAGATGGTACAAAATCTTTACAATATTAAATTCGTGCAAGATTTAGTTATTCCACCTTAAAATCAATGCCATCGTTTTATAAAAGTGGCTTATCTCATCGGCATTTTTATCTTCAAAACTATTGCCTTTTTATAGTTAATATTCTGGGGTTGTAGCCAGTACTGGTAAGTTTGTTCACTACGGAAGCATTTCTATACAAGTAGACCAACTTTACTTTAAATCCTGCGAGTTTATTAAACTTACGATTCCAATATATTAAACAATCCCCAGTTTCAAACGAAAGTTTGAGTACTTGCACTCATAAATTTAAATGAGGGTTCCCCAATCTGAGAGCCTTTCCTGAATCGTTTGATCCGAAACTAGAAACGTTTCTGAACAGAAAATTGAAATTTATGCATTCAAGGGAGACTTTGGAACAACGGGCGACAAGTCTTTGATACAATTTCGTACGACTAAATCATAAGTATTAATACAAAACAATTCCATCCCAATACATTAATATTCCCTTTAAAAAGGTAAATAAAGTCCGATGTTGCACTGTTCAGATACCAGTAGATCATTTTGAAACTATTGTGGATACCCAAAATACTTTTCCATTTTAAATTAAAAACCCAAGATACGAGTCCGTACCGTTTAGTAGTACGAGGGCTTACCTAAAATAATTTGGTCACGCGATCAACCGACCACTAAAAGGCATAGTTAACTTCAGCGAAAGGATTACCGTAATTCAAAATCAAGTTACGAGAAAACTAGTACGAAATTATAGAGAGACCACGGAATAAGACACGTTTTCTTTAAATTCTGAAGAACGACGTATTCTAATTCATCTCGCTTAAAGGATTCTACTTTAGTTTTTGGCACCCCCCCCTCTTCGAGATTGATAAGAAATAACAAGTTTCTCGAACCATCAACTCTATAGATGCGACGACATAGAATAAAGATGACGTCAATCTGACGAAAGCAAAACTGGTTCAACGTAATTCGAGTCTATTACAAAACATAACGTACGTAGTGAATCTCGGTGGCTCAACATTTAGTAATTTTAAGCTTTGAAATGCAGCCTTCAAGGACTTGACCCCGAAAGAGGGTTTGTAATAAAGGATGTATACTATTTCACCTTGGGGTTAGGAACACAATACCCATTAATATAAGTACAATTTTATAGAAATTTGGTTTTTTATCTACGCAATTGAACGCTTGTAGAATACCCGAGTTCTAATACAGGAGTGGGCAATTTTTTGTTCGAAGGTCAGACCTTTTAAGGATCATTGCACTCATTAGTTAATTTCGCATCTCGGATAACGTAATTGTATTCGATTTTTATAGTGCGTTAAATAAAAGTGATATCTATTCAATTTCGCCAATTTTATCTATAGCTGCAAGTACATTTAATTTTAGAGTTAGTTTAATGAGGGAAATGTGGAATAGGTTGGTGGGGTACAACTGTTGAAATAAGGAACGAGATTGCTTGTAGGAATTCTCACATCACAGCTTGCAAGCCAATAAATTTCATTTTTACTTTCGATCTTCATGTGAAAAACTGCTCAAATATACGTCAATTCAAGTATAAAAACCATTCTGTTATTTAGTTTTCTGGCGACCCGCAAATCCTTCTGCGGCCGCCATTTGTCCATCCCTGTTCTACTGTACAGCATGTTACTAATGCCACCTGATCGGCAAAGACCAGAACAAGGCCCACGAAATTCATGGCAAAGGGTTAAGTGACGACTGTCGTTAGCCGTAGCTTTGAGCACCATACAGGTGACAGAACTATTTAGCTCGGTTTTACCCCAATTTTGAGGGAGAAACCCTGGAGTGGTCAGGCACCTCCCACCTCTCTTCCACCAACCTCACATGAGGACTTGCGGCTCGACGGCTATTGTACAGTATACTATATAATACTGAACTCAGTAGCGCAACAGCCCATGAGGGACAAGGCCAACTGTGCCTATCTCTGCGTGACCTTAGGCACTGGGGTGCATGTGCAGATGTTTCGGTCAAGGGGTTAGTTTAACGCGAAACCTACAGTGTTTAGTTCCCAAGCAAGCTCTGTACTATAGACCCACTGAATGGATGAAAGGCCGAGTCAACTTTGTCCGGCCCAGGATTAGAGTCCTGGACTTATGGCGTAGAGTTTGAGTTTGAGTGAATATTAACGTCGCACTGTTCAGCTACACGAGGGCTTTTGGCGACGGACCACGTAATTTTGAACCATGGTCAAGTGACGTGGACGACACCTGAGCTGGCACCCCTCTCCTAACTACACACACACCAACGGGAGGACGTTTCAGCTCTCGACAGATATAACGTGCATCGCTGCCCTACACGGCGGTCTTCAGTGGTATTGGGTTCGAACTTATGACATGCCTGCCATGGTCCGATACCTTAACCACTGGGCTACCGCAGCCCTCTTATAGCGTAGAAGCTCGATAGCTACCGAGCTTTACTTTATAAAACTAGTTTGCGATTCTTATATGGCTCGTCTCACGAGTAGGAATTTGTTCCTTATCAAAAAAAATTTTTTTTACACAAAAAGCCAATTTACTCGTAGAGTTCTCTCCTTCATGCCATACTTGGAGAAATTACCAAGTTAATTTAGGAATGAATTGTAACTTAATCCGTTGTGGTTCACAAGCGTTTTTAGCTCCTCCAAGTCTTCAAATCGAGATATTTAAAGGAGAAAATTAAACTATATTGGACTATATAAAACAATGAAACCTTGTCAAATTTGCTTATATTTCATTGGTAGATTCTGAATATATACAGCTTCCGAGACCGTCGTTAAAACAACGAGTCTTAAGTTAGGAACAGTCGTTTAAATAACCCAACGCTACCTTAAAGCCTTAGCAAAGTTTATGTACACTCATTAGAACTTAAGTGCGGGGATTACTGCACGAAAATGTCAAGTAGTGCAATTTTCCCATGAAATATACCCGCTTTCAATGCACTTTGGATTATTGCTTCAGCTAAATTGGATATTTAGCAAAATCTATGGTTCCGATATGATGTAAACAACTTTTACTCTAGTCCAATACAATAGGAAGACGAACTAATCTAACCGCTTTGAAACTCAACTTTGTTAAATACTAGAGATTTATGGAATACGCAATGACCTGTAATGAAAGATTTGCATTTTATTTCAATAAAGATTAGGTACATTACGGGACAAAAAAACAAATCGTTAACATTCAAGATCTGGATGTAACCGTACACAAGAGAAATCGATTACTCTATAAAGAAATATTAACTAGGTTTTTTGAAGATTAGTTGTTTCCTAAATTGATTTATACCAAATATGAAGAGCGTTTTTTCCGATAAAGCATAGGCAATTAGCGCAAATTTGATAAATATAACTGGATATCTATGTCCATCGGTAACGGTTAATCTTTGAAAGAGCCATCAGATCCGTAAACATGCATCTTTAAAATAAAACCGAACATATACTATATCAAGTCTTTAAGCCCAACATTTACTTAATATCAAAATAAGATTATGAAAGTACATGGAAGGAATGTTTAAGAGAGCAAAGGAAATTCATTTATCAATTCAGGATTACAGCAATATTTTACCGACGTAATGCATCATAAGTTGTTTGATTTCGAGCGTCTTTCAAGTAGAATTCATCGCATCTTCCAGAGTTACCCAGACCATGCGCTATAAGCGGGCGAGCGATGACCATGAACTCCACGAGGAAACTGCCAAGGTTGCACGAGGAACATCCTACGAATAGCCGGCAGTCAAGAAATTGAGGTTCTTTGACCCAAGCCTCTCTTTACACAGATGGATTTCACTTTTAATCACGTTTTCCGGAAGGTAACAGGGTTCTCCCTAGCGCCAAGAGGAACATTACGACTCTAATAAAATACGCCTCTTTAAGTTACGAAAGAATTAGCTCAATTTCTAACCGAACATTTCGATTCGGTCTCAAAAACAATAGTTAAAAATCCAAGTAGTTTAGATCACAACTTATTCCGGGTCTCACTTAGCGCATTCTATTCTTAGTGATGTTCCATGTCGCTGGAGACGGGCCGCAATTTCGAACATCTGTCAAGTGACGAAGATGACACCCTAGCCGACAAACCACTCTTTAAGCTTCCACATCGCGAGTCGTCAGCAACACCAAGATTCGAAGTGGCTGGTCACGAGTTCGCGACCCTGAACGCCTGGTTAACGCGGCCACGCAATACCTTAATGCACAAGCATGACACTCTAGTTGGAATTTAGTTTGATGTCGACTGGAACGTACCGAGATTTAATCTGAATGTAAATTTTATACGTCGCACCCAACCATGATCAGATTGTTGCGAAGTAGTAACGATTCCAGAAATGTCACAATCTTCATTCTTCTACAATTTCCTCTTGCCTAGATACTTCAGATTTAACGCGAAGACATACCTAAACTTTATATCTTATAGCTTGATAAAAGTTGAACACAAACTAGACACTTCAATAGTTATCTAAATAATCGATACTAGTGGTTCAAAGCTATTCACGCCACCCTTTAAAAGGTCCAGGAAAGATATTTCTAGCATTAAAGGGCAACACTGGTTGCAAAACAAATGCTTAACATTCGAGTATAGCGTGTACCAAAAAAGCCTGTAGGTGAGATACATCACGAGAAGGATGATGGCCAAGCCGTTTTGCTAAAGAGATGCTCATTGCATACGTATTTACATTTAGTAGAGGGAAATTAATATACTACAAGGATCTTTCTATTGCTGCATTTGAAACATGTGTTCACTTGACCGCTAGATTGGATTTCTATCATTTCAATGAGAGAAACCAAGGTCATTTTACACAGAAAAGAAATAGAAAAAACAAGTGGACAATAGCAAAGACACGCTTGTTTGGAAGTGCTCGGCACGCTTCGTCGAGGAGTCCTTGCCGATGCGAATACGCCATAAATTAAGGCAAATCACTTGTAGTTGCGTGATCCAGTTAAATCATTACCGACATAAACACACTATTCCATAAAGCAGAATGCAATACATGTATACAGATTGCATTCTTAACTACTCCGAGTCAAGCACATGTTCGAAGAGAATCTAATGAGAAAATAAGTAAATGCGATTCACTGTCGTGAGGAATACTGACGCGAGTTATAAATTTATGTATACTCCAGAAGTAACAAGGAGTTTAAAAGAGGGCAAGGAATACAGAAATTAGAGACTTTAGCTTGGAAAGTTCGAGTCGTACGGAATTGAGCAATTTAAATCTTTGCATTAACCATTAGACTCGTTTTTTAAGTGTATTTATATCGACATCTTACAAAGAAACTTTTAGTCGAGATCTGATCAAATGGTTTAATTTTTGTATAACAGTTCAAGTATACCAGTACATTTTCACTAGAAAGAGTGTATAGTTGGATATACAATGTCCGAGAATCGCGCACGTGTAACCTAGACTTTCCGAAATCATTTAATCAATTATAAAAACCATATTGATTACAACCTATGATACAGATTGGTTTCACTTCAGTTTGAACTGGAAAATAAGCAACAGGACGTGCATGTTCAGAGTACATTTGAAAAGCTGCCTATGGAAGCTTTCGCGATAACCTTCTCTCGTGGCCGTTTTGAATGAACTTTACATTCATGCAACATAAGAAATTACAAGCAATTAATCTACGATTTAACAGAAAAATTCTGCAAACAATGGAGAAAGAATAAGCAATTTAGGCTTTGCGATTTCAATCGTTACTGCATTCATTCTAATGAATCTCTTCACAAGAACGTAACCTTTTTAAGATCAAGTTTACTCAGTACATGAACCCCCTCCACATACAAAACAAGTAAAAACTGAAATCTGTAAAATTTTAAAATTCAATCTGAAGATAATATTTAATACTAATCAGTATTTACCATTGTGATTTACAGATGTTTTATCTAATCTTGGAAAGATTCTCTTAAAGATTTAATGTTTAAAGATTTAAACCCTGTAAAATATTAACTTTATGTCACCACAAGAACAAATTGACAGCCAATTCATTACAGTTGAGAAACTTTGCCAGTCTATTTTGAACATAGTTTTAGACCACATTTGATCAAGTTCTCTACCACACATTATGCAACATTAAGATTCAAGTAACTGCATTATACCACGCGACTCTACATAAATGTAAACATCAATAATTACGAGATTAAATCTAGTTTCAATTACAGCGATCAGAATTCATTCTTTCTACTTAACATTTAGTAGATTCTTATGCTCCAAGTTCTCAAGCTCCGTATATAAAACTCTAGAATTCAAAATTGCACCGCACCAGCTGGAAGCTATACTCATTTCATACCTCGCAGAGACTTTTCGCATAAAGTTATGAATACATTAATAGTGACACGCTTTACTGAATTTCTCAATCTTCCCTCCCTTGCTCTCGAGGCACATAGCTCCAGAGGCCAACCTCGCTCGACCACTTTCTCCCGTGACCCAGTGACGATTGCGCAATCCAACCGAGACTTCATGCACGAGGATTTTCCCGAAACAAACTCAACCACACATTAACAAATTTCGAAACTTCTAATAATTATCTGGATATCAAGTGCTTACGACCCAGAAAGATTTACACTGTAGCCTCTGAAGACTAGATACACAACATCTTAGAGCTTTAAATCTTGCGACACGATTTGGAAAGGGACACTAAAATAAGTACTATAAACAAAAGATTCGAACTAGTTAAATTCTCCACCCATTAGGACAGAACAGTGGCCTTTAAACTCTGGACACGAGGAGCCCTCAGAACCAAATTAAGGGAACCCCACCCTATCCTTAGAATTTATCGTAATATTAAGAGCGCAACAAGTTATATAGGTTATGTAAAAACAATTAAAAGTATTGCATTTTATGATAAATTTCACCAATACTCTATAGAGGTTGAAAACTTTAAAAGATGCTTTTAAGTAGAGACTTAACAAAAAAAATCTATTTTAAAAACCAAGTTCTACCCCGTTTTATCACTGCATATTTAAATTATTAACTACTTGATCATCCTTCACAATTTAGTATGTACCAAAACACTTGTTTAAATAAACATTTTGCATCGAGTTAAAAATATCCAACTTCTTAAAAAGAAAATATTTGAATTAAAATCTTAATTTTAGACATTTCCGCAAGTTTTTTTAAAGCAAGTTTTTAGGACTCTTGTAAATTTTACTAATTCAATTCACAAAAATTAAAAAATTAGTAAAAGTTTGGAATTTTAAGTAGAGACTGGGATCACTTACGTGGAGCCTCTATAAAAGGTTCAGTGAATCCTAGGTTCTTCGAAACCTATGTTAAAAGCCTCTGGGGTAGGGCAGATATACCTTGTAGCTTCAAGTCGACTAAATGTTCAGCGACAAATATCAATTCCCAGAAATATGGAAATTGGTCGATATTCGAGAAAGGACCCTAACGCAAGTTTTAGGTTGAATCCAATATACTGGGAGCTCTAATACATATACAAAGCGAAATATTTTAGAGAAATATATCCATTTCACCCCTCTTTCATCGAGTTAAACGATAAATTTTTTTCGAAATGCTAATACTTATAAGGGTGAAGTCTCCCATTACGAACGATAGGCGAAAATTTGCCGTTCATCTTTACTCTAAAAACTTCCTTCTACTTGAAATTTCAAATCCAACTCAAGAACAAAGAAAATAGAACAGGACGATAAAGTTGTAGAGCCAAAGTTAAAATACTCTCAAGACTGCCGCCAATGCAACGAAGTTGGTCCCAGAACAAATGAATCGACTTCCCGAGTCTGCCCTTTAATTAGGTGTGATGAAACCAAATACGAATCAGTTTACCATTCACACAATACAATTGCAGAAGGAAAACCTGCCCAATTCCACAAGGTACACTATGATCATCTCACTCCACCCAAACAATAACAAAATAACTTTCCTCCTCGAACAACAGATGAATAAATCAATGCGGAAATGTCACTCAAATGCCAATGATCAAGTCTAAAAGGCGGAGTGAAAGAAAGTGAATTTTCACGGTCACCAAGAAGGAAAAATAAAAGCGATATTAGAGATGGGCCGACATTCTTCGCCAGCAGAAACGAGTTCACGTAAGAAAGCGTATCACGATTCTTGCTCAACTGTCAGATGTTATCACACGCACGGTCTCGCTGTAGAAGCGAATTAAGTTTCTTTAACGAGTGTCCTGAAATAATTGTTCGTACGGAGTTAACAAAGGGTTAAATGTCATACTCGTTTGGATGTAGATGAGCATCATTTAGTTAGGTTTTAATTGCAGTTGTACAGTTAAATAGATTTAATTTACGATCAATTGCTTCCGAAAAGTATTGTAGTAGCAAATCTGTAGATATCAACCCGGTTTAATGAATATTTAGTACTCAAGCCTATTCAATTACATGGGTGAAATTAGACTAACTGCTCAATTCCACTGGATCTTGCTTTTACATTAAAACAAAGAGTCCTGCATTATGTTGGTTGTTTAATTCAAGTCGCACTGAAGCGATACAAGGCATATTTGTTTGAGCCATTGCCAAGCGACGAGACCAACATCCTAACTGGTACTTTTTAACTGCCGCATTACTGGGCGGTTGGTTAGGTTTATTCACGCAATATCTGTCCAAGTTGCATAAAACATTCATTATTTTACAAAGTACTTCCGTCTAAAGATGTCCGAAAGATACGCGTCAAGGAGTCAGAAATGTGATTGCCAAGGCATGACAAAGTTAACAAACCTCCGAGGGAGACGACATCCAGTACCTCTGGATCTTACTCAAGCATTACCGAAAGTCAAGCCTCCCGAGGCATCTTATGGTTGACTCTTGTTCCATAAGATGGTAGTGAAAGATTCCATAAGTGGAAGTTAGAAGCTACACAATATTAGCTTATGAAGCTGGCAGCGATTGTAATTAAATTGTAAATTCTGGCAAAGTACACGAGCAATAATCATACAATGAACAATCTTGTATATAAACTGACTATCTTTTGAATGTGGACCATCCGGCCCGTGAAATCGAGAACAGACCTCACCGTTTAGAATTATCGTGTACTGATAAAATAAACATGAAATACACTTTATTCCACTCAACGAATACGAGTCCTGTTATTCTAACGGTACTTTTATATTTAAGGCTGACAAGATTACATGTTGACAATCCTATTAAAAATCCATATCTGCCAGACATTGCATTCATTTTTTAACAGTTTATCCTCTTCAAGTTCTCAAATACATGTTATAACAAATGGAAGCCATTAAAGCAGTGCTCCTCAAAGTTTCAATATTCGCGATCCAATATTCGATCATAATTTACATTGCACCCCCCACACGCAACAACAATGTATTGAATTCAATAATACTATACTTTGTCGCTAAAACTACAATACGACTTTAACCTCTCAAATGCCACCACCGTATATAAACGTCTCGCTCAGCCAAAGCGTTAATTTCTCCGGACGTATATATACGTCTTTCTGAAGTACTTTGAACTACTATCCAAAAAATTAATCCGAAGGCTTTGGAATGCAATAAAAGGACCTTGGCAATGTTTGAGAAGGATTTACTTATTTCAGATTATTTGCTCCCCTCTAAAATACATCACCCACACTCGCCTACGTGGAAAACGGTTGGCATTGGAAGCGAATCCTGTAATTTTTAATCGGCTGTTAAGGAATTAATCATGAACCGTACAAATTATCAAGATAAGAGTTACTTTTTTGTATATAATTTTATATACGACAACCCCACGGTGTCACTGGTACTTATTAAACTGTTCTCGAGTTAAGACTTAAATTAATTATAAAATTCATTGTGTAGCACTGACACACTTATATTTTATATTTATAAGTGTAAATGTGTATTTTTATTATGTCAGGATGTGTTTTGATTATATTTAAACAAATTTATTTATTAAGAGTAATCTTTCGTTTTCGACTTTCTAATATGCTCGCGCCCCTAGTAGAGTTGTCACGCCCCCAGGGGGTTCGCCCCAGTTTGAGAAACGCTGCATTAAAGTGTTTCTTCCCTCCACCACTTCGTGGATATTTAACTTACAAAATAATGCTTAACTTTGGAGTACACTTGGAAATTTTCCAGAATTGAATTTTTTAAATCAGTTTTATTTCATTCGCATAAATACGCGCGATAGCCTAGAATTGATAAGGAAATAGGAGATTCCATTAGATTAACGGATTACTCAATGGGTGGAGATCCCTGGCTTTAAGTTCATTCTAATATTTAGCTATAATTAATAAAGAGACGGATGAAACCTTACTCTCGTTGCGTCAGACAGTTAATATTGATCCGTTCCTTTTAACAAAAAAATAAAATCGAAATTTACGATTGCGCATCATACGCTGGATATTAAAATGATAGATTTAAAGAAATACGAGCATTAAAAGCGAGACACTTGCATCAAAATACTGCTTATTAAAAAACGCCCATACACTTTATGAACTCAAGGACTTTCAATTCTAGAGAAGTATTCCGTTTTTCCAAAAGCTTGAGATACTTCGAATAAATGACCTCGAAACACAAAATCATTGATTACGTATACTTTAGGTTTTTCATAAAATTAGGGTGCGCGTTATACGGCGAATATTCCTCAAAATTAAAAATGCAGATTTAAAGTATAGTTGCGCGATAAACGCCGGACTCTACGGTACCTCAACGCTAAACCCATGATCAAGTGACGAGGATTACATCCAAGGACGCCTTTCCGAATTTCCACATGACGCCAACGAGAGGATTTTAAGCCACGATAAATCAAACGAGCAGTCTACAAGGCGGGTCTTCAGCTACCTCGGGATTCGAACCAATAACGTTGGACACGACTTCATGACCACTAGGCTGCCACCTAAATCATGACTTCGGATGAAGAGAGCTCTTGAAGGTTCGAATTAGTGATTTACACCAAGTCACGGTACTTTCTAGTCAATACAAGTTTTAATATCCCCTAGTATGCGTGAATTGAGCTATAGTTATTTTCCAGAGTAACATGCAGGAATGAAACTGCCACACGAAGGCACAAGAAACTAGTACAAAAATAACCGCAATTTTATGGACTCGCTTAAATGCAGAAGGCTTCCAAGCTAATAAACTAAAATGAGAGAATTTAAACCAGGAGTGTATCTACAGCTGCATCAATGATATGCCCCAACATATGTGGGGAAAAGTTGTTTATATTAAGCCCCCCTCCAATAAAAAGCGTGCAGAGATTTTGATACGAGGATATAGAAATAAGATTAACTTAGATTCAGAACTAAAACAATCTAGAGTTGCATTTTTAACCCGAGTTATGAATAACGCGTAGTATACGTTCCCTTGCATAGTTTGGATTGAGAAATATTCGAATGTCAAAATAACAGCCCATTTACTATAGGTTCAAGTTGCATTTTATTTCTTTTCACCTTATTGAGAAGAGTATAGAAATAACATTTGTCAAGTTAATAATTTTTTTTATAATGCAGAAGAATTGGATTAAATATCTCAATAAGATGGAAATCCGAGGTGGCATAGGGGAAAAAAATAAAAAGTATCGAAGTTCATAAACATTGAAGTGAGGCATAAAGACATTTGCATAATTGCAATTCCATTTGAGCTTTCACAAGTTGGACATATGCCATAATCAAGTTCGTAACAGGACCGATTCAGGGTGTCGGCCGCCCGCGTGCAAAAGGCCCAGGTGTGCCGCCCCTCTAGATGATTTTCATTAATACTTAGCGTTATAAATTAGTCTACCAGTAGAAGAGTAAAAAGCAAAACATTAAAGTAAATAGACACCTCCCCCCCCCTTTCCTCCTTTTTCTAAAATGTAAAGCTATTAAATTGAAAATTTTTTCCCCCAATTGGAAATTTAAACACTAACGGTAATATTAACCATACAAGATGTTTTCAAAGTAATTTTCTTTTAAAAATTTTTTTAAAAAATTTTTAATAGACTCCTTTGTTAAGCATAGATCCCCCGGGGCGCCCCTAAAAAAAAAAAAAAAACTTTTTGCGGGTTCCACGAATTTGATATAAAAGGGATTTTGGTAAAAGTAGAATTAAGGGCCCCCACAACCCCCAACATTTTTTTTTTAAACCCAAGCTATCATGGGAAATCAATTTATTGTTTTTTTCGACGATTTAAAAAATTCAGCGTATTTATTAGACTTGCTATAAATTTTTAAAAATCAACAAATTTGTCTTGATTCATGGAATTATATGCGGCCGCCCTTTATTTCCGCCCTTGCGGTAGCCCCCCACACACCTTCAAGGCTTTTCTGTAATGTTAAAGAATAGGACCCAAATTCTGAATATTTTTTAGATATAAAAGTATTTAATTATTATATTCTAGCTTAAATTATCCTGAAGAAATCATTTCACCCCTATTCCCGTTTTAAGATTTTTCACATTTTTTCCCTTTATAAAATAAGTTTCGCATTTTCTCCTATACCATAATGCTAATCAAGCAGTCCTTTTACATGTTAAAAGGAAAGACAAATTATTCAGGAAATATTGAAATTTTAAACATTTATAAACAAATAAAAGTTACGATGTACAAATTTTTCCCCATGAAAATGGTTTTTTCCCGAAATGTGCTCAGGGTAGAGTTCATGCTCTTGTGTATATGGCGAAAACAGCTTCAAGTTTCATAGATGCCTAGTTTTATCCAATTATATGCCTTTTTTTCCCTGCAAGAATCTCTTAAATTCGATATAAAAACACAAATTTTACAAAATTTGCCAATAAAGTTATAACAGACATGAATATTAAAATTTTCTCCCTCACCTCAGCTTTTCTTATCTTCTCTGCTAAAACGGTAGCTGGAAGAAACAGCAAGTCATTGTTCACCGGAGGAACACGTTTTTTGCAGCCGATATTCAATATTGTTAAAACACCATGCGTCGAATTTTCTAGGGTACTCCTCACACCTCCGAGAAAGGAATTCACTCAATTTCGAAATCTAAATTCTCCTTCGGCCTCGTAACCGCAATTTGGTCCATGTTTAGTTTTTAAAAGTCTTTCTGTGCCTGACCGCACAGAGATCTAGTTTCGAAAAGTACAACGCGCTTTCGGAGAAACTCGACGATTGACAGTGGTGGATGTCCGGCCAGCCGCGCTTTTCACTTTCACTAGCTTTCAAGGTTTGCCGTACAGTTACTTTTCGGAAGTGCGCCAAAATCCATCGAGATATGAAGATTTTTGTTTTTTATCGCTCGCATTTGGCGAAAAGACGTTTGCGCGCTCGAATGCGCATAACGATTTTCGATTGCGCGAAAAACTATTTTGCATTAATTTTGTTGAGAAAGCGGTTTATGAAACATTATACTTGGATTTTGATTTTAAGAAAATATATCGAGATTAAATTACTATTCGGAATTTTTTTTTTTATTAATTGCGCAATTAGGAGAAAGGTGGAAGTTAAAAAAAATTTAAAGTGCGAGTTATGTAATTTTTTTCTTATGCAAATAATGTAAGAAAGTATTTTTTTTTTCTGAACTGAAATGGTCCAATTCACTCCAAGGACAACTTATTTCTGGTTTGGACCATCTCAGCTTTCTTAAAAGCTTTTATTTAAAAAGTTGACCAATCTCATAGTTCTTTTTCGGAATTTAATCAATGAAATTTGCTATATTTATGAGAAATTCATTAAAGGAGAGTTGTAAAAAAAATTTAATACTTCTATATGAAATTTTTTTTCTTTATCACGATGAAGTTTAAATCCAAGAGTTTTATTATTATTATTATTTATTTATTTTCTGCATAACTAAGTGATTATTCTACAATATGAAAGATAAAAAAGGAATCTTTTTTTCCTTCTACATTCGACATGCGTACCATATTGATATATCCATTGCATCTCTAAAAGTTTAAAAAAAAAATCTTTTTTTTAAACTGGCATGATATGTAAGTTTCTATACGCATTTTTTAAAAACAACACTAGTGGCCGCGGTTTGTCACGAGTTCGAGCCCAGTACCACTAAAGACCCGCCGTGTAGGGCAGCGATGCACGCTAAATCTGTCGAGAGCTGCAACGTCCTCCCATTGGTGTGGTGTGGTAGTTAGGAGAGGGGGATGCCAGCTCAGGTGTCGTCCACGTCACTTGACCATGGTTCAAAATTACTTTGGTCAGTCGCAAAAGCCCTCATGTAGCTGAACAGTACGACGTTAATATTCACTCACTCACTCAGTGGCCTCGGTAGCCTAGTGGTCATGGTCACGGACTCGTGGCCGGCGTGTCATGAGTTCGAGCCTAGTACTTCTGAAAACCCGCCTTGTGGAAGGGACTCTGCAGGTTAAATCTATTCAGGCTCTGAGTCATCCCGTTAATATAGTGTGGTAGTTTGGGAAGGAGGTGCCAGCTCAGATGTCGTCCTCGGTCATCCACTTGATCATGGTTCAAAATTACGAGACCTATCGCTAATAGCTCTTATGTTGTTTTGCTGTACGACGTTAATAAACACTCACTCATTCAAAACACCATCACTGCGGTGGAATAGAAGTCATGGCTAAGAACTGGTAACCAGCGATGTCGAGTGGCAGGTTCGAATCCTGATGCCACTGAAGACCTAGCATGAAGAGGAGCTGATGCACAGTAAATCTGCCTTGGCTCCTCGCGTTGGAGTGGCATGGAAGTTTGGAGAGTGGTCGAGATTGTGTGCCAGTCTTTAAGCGTATTACGTTAATAAGCATTCAATTTATCAATCTGTTCATAAATTTTTTTTCTTCATATTTTAATGCAAAGTTAAAGATTTTGATTCGAACTATTAAATTAAATTATTAATGTAGGAGGAAAAGAGTGTGAAACTTTTAAAATAATTTTTTTCCCGAGAAAATCTATAAATTGTATATTATTTGTGTAATTTTTAAGAAATTAATTAAGATTTATATTTAAGTCAAAAAATATATATATAATTCAAATCCTGCGTACGAATCGATTGATAAGATAAAAAGATAAAATTGAAAAACGGCATGGCTTTGATTTGCAAAATTCAAATTGGTAAAACATTTTTAAATGCAACTCTTTTTGTCAAAACGAGAAAACCAGTGAAAAATACTAACTTTTTAACACAAAATTTCACAAGTTAATTGATAAACAGTTCTATTATGATAACTTTTTTTTATAATGGTAGGCGACTGTTAATGATATATCTTCTCAATCATAATTTTTTTTATTTAACTTATAGAAAGTTTTGCGACGTTTATCCCTTTATAAAATAAGCACCGAAAATGGTAAAATATATTCCTCCAGTTAAGCTCGAATAAAAACGTACATTAAAATTCATTGCTTTTTTTCGAAATATTCGACAAATCTTTAATGCATCTGATTAAAACTCGATCATTTGCGATAAGCACAGAACAATAGAAAAAAGCTATTATCTTAAGTTAGATCAATCTTCAATATCTATACGCGCGGATATGCTTATCTTTACAAACAGAACGTTTTATGTAACCTTTGTACACATTCAGAGATTCACAACTCAAGGTAAATGAGTTTTAAATGATCTTCTGTGCCATTAAGCGAATTAATGCGATGGCCCTTTTAGTTTAGCAAATGAATTTTCTTGAATAAATTAATATCAGGGAATGAGTGAGTATTACATCAACGTCGCACAAAAAAGCTGCACGAGAGCTATTGGCGATGGACTTCGTAATTTTGAACCATGGTCAAGTGGTAGGATGACAATTGAGCTGTGCCACCCTCCTCTCCTAACCTCCACACCACGTCAACGGGAGGACGTTTGAGCTTCGACATATTTAGGGTTTGCATCCCCGGGATCTCTGTGTTTCTTCAAATCTCGAAATCCCGGGATTAAAATAACTAATCTTGGGGTTTAATTTTGGTCTAAATTATGTTTTAAAATTTTTTTTCTCATCAAAATTTTCTAAAAATTTGATTTTTAGAAAATTTATATAGAGAGCTTCCACTTCTGAAACGAGAAAAAAAGGAAAGTATTTTTTTCTGTGGTTGTATAAGTAGAAAAAATTATTACATTAAAATTTATGTAAATTCTTTCTACCTTTTTACGTGCTGCGTACAGTTTGTCGAGGGAAAAAAAGTTCAGTTCAGATTTCATAGTTTTAATTTTCAAAAATGTACTTCCTTAGAATGTAATACCCCTCTGCAGTTATAAATTTATAAATATATTAAACATAAAAAAGTACAGTATTTCAATGGAAACAAAATAGGGACTTTTTATTCTGTTAAGTTTACAATGAGATTTTGGAAAATCTCAAACATGTCGATTTTTAATTCAAATGGGTCAATTTTTAATGAATTGTTTTACTTTTTTTAAAAAAAATTCATTATGTACTACTTTCTATTTGTTTTTTTTATATAATAAATTAAGTTTTGTTTCAATAAAATATTAATAGATCAAACCAATTTTTTTTTCACTTTTGTAATGTAATTTCAACTACGCTAATGTGGAAGTATTTTTCATGAATAGTCCAATCCTAATCATGGGATTTGGATAATGTTATCCCGAATTGAAAATATACCACGGGATCGCAATCCCTAGTCATATCCAACGTGCATCGGCCCCCTGAACTCGTACTCAGCGATACTAGGAAAGTCCTCGAGTAGCTGAATAGTGCGACGTTAATATTCACTCACTCAGCAGTACTTGGTTCGATTTCATGAAACGCTACCCACGAGTCTGTACCATTGACTACTAGGCTACCGTGACCACATATTAGTAGGAGTGTTAATACTAGAAGTGGAGTTAACGGTAAACGCTCCGGACACCGTTTTCAGATGGGCACCGCAAAATCCGAATTTTATAATTTTTTCTATTGAAAATCTGATTAGTTGAAAAAATAAAGGTTATTGAAATATTGTTATTTAAAATACACAATTAAAATCACATTTAAAATACGATTAGCATGTATTTTTATTCTCCCCCACTTCCCCCTCTTTTTAAAAGGCTTCTGGGGCAGGGTCCTCAACCAGCCTTAATCCTCAACTGACATCAGTCTGGCTGGCGATCTCAAAAACTGACCACCAAACCTTTAAAAGCACTTTTGGAAAATAATATATCTATCTTTAGTAAATCATAAATAGTACAAAAAAAATCATAAGTTGTACAGTAAATAAATGAAAAAAACTTAATTTTATATATATATATATATAGGCTTATTCTCCACAAACAAGAGACAACATCTAACAATCCCACTCGAAAAACACCTATAGACAGTAGGAAAATCCCACAATGAAGGACATATGAGTAACCGAGATTAAAAATTATAAAATGAATGCTGCAGTGTTATAAAAGTTGCTGACTTAGGACAGCTAATACATAAAATAATTTATATAAAAGGGGGGTTGAACATGTTTTTTGGCCAGCCAACCTTCCCCCTTTATGTAAATAACACTGAGCAAAAGCCAATAGAAAATAATGGATAGGAATATATAAATCCATTACAAGATAGAGGTAACTTACCTAAATATTGCACTTACAAATGCAAAGCCCGCGCTAAATCTGAGTGCAATAAATAAGTTATTGCCAGATTCTGGACCCTAAAGCAGATTTAAATCATGTGAAGGGCTGAAATGTAGCACTTAACAAAAGTATAAAAAGAATGGAAATAAAAATTAATAAGGGTTGCAAATTATAGCATAACTTTAATAACACTAAAGTAAATATGAATAAAATAATAATAAGTAATTTTACCTAATATTAGATTATGGAGATAACTATAACTAAGAAATATTTAAGTTTATAGTAATAAACTATTATCAATCTCAGAATTTTTAATCCTAACTGTTTTGAATAGCTTTATTCATATAACTATTAATAAAATTAATTGGGTATTTCTGAATTAAGCAATATTTAGTAAAATGTTTATAGTTATTTATTATGTCTGATTTTTTTGACACCAGAAACTTATTACGTTGTTAATTAATAACAATTTTTCTGAATATAGAAACATGTACATTACTCTCCCAATGAGGAACTTTTATAATATTGAAATTAAATTCTTCTTTTATCATAAATATTATAAACTATTACATTATCATTTAATTTGACATGTAAGTCAAGAAAATTTGCTTCATTGTTGTTACTATTTGTGTGTATTAAATTAAGATATTGTGGATAAAAATTAACGTGTGGATAAAATTATATATATATATATATATATATATATATATATAAAGTCAGTAATATATATTTTTTATCTACATATTTATATTTGTAAAATTATAAATAGAATAACAGTGTATGTAGGTAAGTTTAAATTCGGATTCTTATGGATCTTAAGCAATTAAGAACGGTTTTTAATGGTTAATAAATTTTTGAACTTATGTTTCAGAAGATTAATATCTGTCAATTAGTAATTCTTTCGTTTTTGTAAGATGAAGAAATAAATTATAATGCACTATATAGCAAACGTTTATCTGTCACAACTCCGATTTATTCATTGCAAATGACATAATCCTTTGTAAACTTCGAATTCTCTCGTAACAATATCGATGTTACGCGATGCGAAACCACAGAGATAAAGCTGAAATACGAAATAGGATAATTCTGATTCGAATACTTTATTCAAAAATAACGCAACTTTTAACTCAATTTCTTGAATTGATTTCAATCCAATATCTTCACGTGATCTTAGTTGAGGTGATGAAGGAAAAAACGCTGAAAATTCAACTCTCACTCTCTATTTGGTTTTTCAATTCCTACTATTAGTTCACACTCTCCCTATATATATATATATATATATATATATATATATATATATATATATATATATCTTGTTCAAATTTTCAATTGTTAATAAAATACTTTTTATTCATCCACTCAAGTTCAAATACATTTTTTAAACGTGTAGTGGATGACACTTGATGTTAATACAGTTTTTCAAATATTAATTCATTAATTAATGAATAAATAGTTTCAAACAAAAATAATAGTCCAACATTATATGCAAAAAGGAAAATCGCTCTTTGTGTCCATGTAGCGCAATGGACAGCACGTTGAACTTCTCATCCAAAGTTCATGAATTCGATTCTCACCTGGGATTACCTAATTTCCGACACAGTGTGATTTCTTTTTATAATACTATTTTATTAGAATAGTTAAATTTAATTAATGAATAAATAGTTAACAAACAAGAATAATATTCCTACACCATACATAGAAAAGAAAATGGCAAGGAAAATCGCTTTCTATTTTGCCATTTAATATTGTGATTCTTTCATATATATTTATGCATATTTATATTAATTATAATCATTTAATAAAAAGCAACTAAAATAAAATTTTTCCTTGTTAACTTAAGCAGGAATTGACTTAAACTTTTTTTTTTCTAATATTACTTGTTGTGTTGCATTGAATCACTACCATATATATCAAGAATATCATCTTTTAGTTTTTTTTTCTTCTGGAATATATATTTCCTACAATTCATGTAGTTTTACTTAACTGTTTGGTTTTAAAATAGTCTATTGTTAATTATAATACAATTTTATTTCTTATTTTAAATAATTAAGTTTTGGAAAATAAATTAATTTCAATATCAATCAAAAAGTTTTCTTTATAATATAAATATACAACACATACACAAAAATATCTCATCGCATCAATAATGAAATTTTGTTTAGATTTTACAATGACAATTTCTAAAAATTTATATGCTTTTAATCTCAATTTTCACCTTTCTTATATTTATAAGATTTTTTTTTTTTTTATTTTGATAGGAAATCGTATTTTTCAGGATTTTACAGTGTTATATATAATGAATTAGATTTTGTTATGCTTGCAAAAATGTTTATGTTTTGTATATTTATTGAACAATCGCACACACATGAAAAAATTGTAAAATAAATAAATTTAAAAATAGGTTTTTTTTTAAAAAATTATTTTAATAAGAACTTTATAAATATTGATTTTTTAACAAACCAAAAATGAAGAGTGTATGGAATTGGGTCTAATTACTACTTTCATCGAACGTCTATTTTCTTTTCAAAACTGTATTGTTTATAAGTACTGCATTGTTAGAAGTCGTCTGCATTCAATAAAAATAAAGTTTCAGGATAATTTAATACGTAAAAGCTTAAATTAAAAGAAATATTACACTGTCATATTTGGTCAACAAGCTTGGAAAATCTTTTGCTACAGATGAAAATATTAGAATTATTATTCATTGTCTGTCTGTATAAAAAAAGGCCCTAACTACTGTGTTTTTTGTAATATCTGCAATTCAAGGTTAATTCGGATTTAGTTTCAGGAAAACGGAAAACATAAGCCACCATTACAGATAAGGAACTACTGATAAAAAATTTGCCAATAGGTGTACATCATTTACCTCTAAGTGAAAATATAAACAGAACAAAAAAAAAAATGCTTGAATATGGCACGGGGTTGTCATTGAGTGGATAGTGAGATGTTAATGCGACATTCGATAAAACGCTCTTTGTTCCTTAACATATTTTTTTAGACAAAGTAAATAGCAAAGAAAAATCCATCTTTAAGTTCATTATAGTGTTGGTGAAACTTTTTCTCGACTTCCAAGGTTATTGGAAGAAACTACACGCAGAATTTTATGAAACAATAATAGATAAAAGACAATAAAATAAAAAGAAAATGTTTCTGTTGTGGGAAAAATACTCTTTTAAATGTATTGTTTTATGTCAAAAGATTCAGACAAAGCAACCTTGTAGTCCTAAATAGCCTCGAAATAATTTGTTTTTCCATGAAAGAAAATTTAAACAAATAATTTAGTGCATTTTCTAGAATAACTGTTAAAGATAGTAAATTCACCTACGACAGAATATGTATAATGTACTTGTCTATAAAAAATAATAAATATCCAATCAAAAATGTTCGAAAGGTTATATTTTGAAATCAAATCGTATTGGTAAATGAATAATTTTTGGAAACTGAGTAAATTCAATGAATAACTTGTAGTTATACGCGTAAAAAAAATTAAATCAATTTAGAAAAAAATATATATAAACTTCAGTTTTAACATTGAAAAAAAAAGCTGAATTTTAAAAGAATCATATTATTTAATAATAGCACACATTTGTAACAAATTATTAATTTTTAGAGTTATCATTTTTTAATGCATAGGTAGATGCATCAAATCATCGTGCCTTATAAATGGGAAATTGAACTCTACGAAGGCAATTGTGTGGTTGTATAGTAGATCATTATACAACTTGTTATTGTTCTATTATGGTCTACTGCGACCACACAAATACAACTGTGAATTTATCATAGTTCTTTTATGAAGCAAAATACATTATTTTCCTAAGTAGTGTTAAAAAATCGTTTGATGTATATAAGGTAACCGCATATATGATAGCACTATATTTTTGTTCTATTTTTAATTAATGAAATGAAACGTTATTTCGAAAAAATGCAGCTTTCAAGACTAGAATAAAAGCAGTATGTACATAATAAATTCGATGAGTTAAACACTGAGTATTTATTGAGTAAAAAATTAGAAAAAATGTAATTTCTACATATCTTTCATATAATAATGATTAACACATCTTTTTATTTCTACTATTATTTAGTATGAAAATGTTACAAAGAATATAATAGCCCCAAACGATTTTTATTTATGTTGAACTATTTTTTAATGATATGTATATATGTGTGTGCGTCTTATAATAACATAGTAATAACATAATATATTTCCATTATATTATATTATTACATATTTTAGCAAAACTTTGTGTTTTGTGTCATTTATTACTCTTAATAATTGGAATACTCAACATTGATTGAGGTTTAAATGTTTATTTAACAAAACTGATTAAAATACATATCTCAGAAGTTAAATTTCTTACAAAAAAATTCCAGTTATTCTTGTTAAATATGATTGAAAATAATAAAAGGCTTCATTGTTAAGATTGTTAAGTTAATAAAGAATCGGAACAATATTTATTTATTTATCATTGATGTGTAACATCTTTCCTCTCGATTTCTGTATTTTGTCGGAGTGATTTCGTCAAAAGGGACGGAAGTTTGTAACAGGAAGTGACGTAAGCGCGCACTATTTGATTTCACCAATGAGAGCGCATGGTCGCTAACCTCGAATAGGAGTCTAAGTCTAGTCGTTTTTTTTATATTGTTAAAAGTTAGTATTTCAAAAGATTCGAATTCTTATTCAGAGGATAAACCTACGATAAAGTCTCGGAATGTCGTTGTGTAGAAATCTAAGATGATGGTATATATGTGTAGTAAACTATATTAATAATTATATTTACTAATTTAAGCAAATCAATCTGAAAACCAAAGGGACTCAACATTCTTAAGAAAATGTAAGTAATAATAAGGAATTATTCGAGATTAAATATTTTATATATGGTGCGTATCTTTCATACTTTGAGAGGTTAATTCCTGTCGCTGTCAATATAATATTTTTAATTGTGATTAAAAAGTTTTCTCGGTCACTAACTAATTACAGGGGTAATTTTGATTTTCTCTAATATTTTCCTATTTTAAGCATTTACCAAACTAATTAAATTTTCATGATTTTGTGATTAGCAAGGTGGTAATCAGAGCAAGATATGCGAAATCAACTCTAGTAGTTGTTTTTTATATTGTTAAAAAGTTAGCATTTCAAAAGATTCGAGGAATTCTGAAACTGGATTTTGTTTTCTTGCTCCACTTGGCAAAAATACCAGCAAGTCTTATTCAGGATAAACTTAGATCCTTTAGCTCAATTGTCAAAGTCTCTGGGCTCGTTGTGTATGAAATCTGAGGGTTATATTTGTCTGTATAAGCTATATTAATAATTATATTTACTGTTAAGCATCTGACTAAGTTCAACATTCTTAAGGAAATACGAGTGAGTAATATGGAATTATTCGAATAAATATTTTATATAGTGCATATCTTTTTCATACTTTGAGGTTAATTCCTGTCGTTGTCAATGTAATATTTTTAATTGCGATTAAAAAAAGTTTTCTCGACTATCAGAACTCCTAAATAAAATTTTCATTAAAGATATAATTATTCGATAGAAAATTATTTCCAATCATACTCGATTCAAGACTCAATTCAATCTCACTCAATTCAATCACACTCGATTCAATCACACTCAAAATCATGGGAAACGAGTGATAGTTTGTTTTTAAAAGAGCAGAACCACACACACACACATCTTCGGTGTATGTTAAAAATACAAAATGCAGGAAATCTCTCTCTCTTTAATTTTTTGAACCGTTTGATTCGGGAGAGAGAAATGTATATGGCCACCGAAAATCCCTGTTTGTCCATTTTCAAGTCTATTGTATCCACTGTTCCCCGGTGAACAAGAAAAATTGTTTTGATAAAAATTGCATTAATCCTTGTGTTAAATAATAAATTTTCATTAAAAGATATAACTCTCTTCGATAGAAAATTATTTCCAATCATACTCGATTCATTTTTTTTCATATTTAAGTTTCTATTGCGTATTTACCACGATAACATGTCATATGTTACACATCGTATGCGACTAATGTAAGGCTCGTTTCTTTTTTTCTTTTTTTTTTAAAAAAAGATTTGTTATCACCTGATTGAGGATTGAACTTTGGACATACACAACATTTCGTAGATTTAATTTTATCCTAAGATTTTGAAGATAATGGAAAAATGATATTAAAAAATCTACGATGTTATTGCAATTCGCTGTAACATAAAAACCTTTTGGCCTAAAAAAAGATGCCAAAAAAGAAGTAAAATTCAGAAGAATTGTTTGAAATTCTCAAGTAAAAAAAACAGAAAATCTATGATTGTCTTAAAATTTAAATGACTCTATTCCCAAAATTTTTCCATTGGCTTTTTCCCTTCATTTTTGTTAACATTTTTTTTAATTTCCATTTATTTATAAAATAAGGCAAAAATAACAAATGATTGCTCGTCCCATAGGTTATTCAAACAGATCTGTCAACTTGGATGGACGGTATCGTGACTAGAGATGCATCGGAGAGTAACCATCGACAGTACGTTATTGTCGGACTTTGAGACTGGGGATACAGTAGGCCTCAGAAAAGCAGGCTCGTTTCGGCCGTTGTGACGTTTGAGAAAAATAAAGGTAGCGTGATATTGATTAACTTAAATATTTAGTTTATTTATGCCACAGCTTTTATTTACAGATTAAACATTGAAGTTCTTAAACTTATTAAGCAGATTGTTAGAGTTCAAATGATGTGGTTTGTGAGGGAGGAGTTTTTGGTGCCCTTGCTCGACGAAGTTTTCAGACCATCTCCCGTTCTCTTTCTCTGCCCTCTCTAGGCTTCGGAGATGACTCACTGTCATCCGCGAAGCGTAGAGAGGGCAGAGTCCCTCCCTACCCTGTCTTTAGCTTCGAGTTATATCCGGTTCGTGAGAGGTGTTCCTCCTGGTGTCAAAGGTTGCCGGGGCGATGTCCAAGACAAGACCACTCAATACTTTTAAGGATGCAGGTGTCATTGCACGTGTGGTGACCATACCCACAAAAGAAGCTGATTCACAGCTGTGTGGGGGTACACCCCACCTCGGTCGGAGCGATATGGTAGTTGCTTGCTCTGTTTTGGCAATAATGAATCATGAAAGGGATAATCTACCATAGTGAAGGGCCAGAGCGTCCCAGGCAAAAATGCGGGGGATGATTGTGCAATCATAAGAGCGACCACGTCCTCACCAACAAAGTCTCGAAAATCAGTTTGGTGCCCTTTACCACCTTCCAGACATCCAATGGTATTAGGGGAACCTATTCGGAGACGACTAGCCGACGCAGGTATAAGGAGCCGACTACCATTAATACGCCTACCATTGTCCCCACATCATAGGCAGTGTCGATTGTATTTTCACCTTACTCGGGCTAGTTGGAGTGTAAATGACTAAATGCGTGTGATCTTCAGCGATGAATCAGTCTCAACACTGATGACCAGCGCATGTGCGTGAGGAGGCGGCCTGCCCACCCGTCCGATCCGGCATTTGCTGTTGAGAGGCATACGGCGATTATACAATGTGTGATAGTGTGGAGGGCGATTTGTTGGGGTACATAATCCCCTGTAGTCGTCCTTTAACGCAATTTGACGGAACACAGCTACGTGAACGGGGTTTGAACCTCGTCCACATACTGCACGACTCTTCAAACAATGTCTTCAAGGATTTGGCTAACTCTCGTGGTTTGCCAGATCACCAGGCCTCTCGCCAATAGAGCACGTCTGGGATTTGCTTGAAAGGCCACTGCAGCCGTCCCGGATTAATGGTGAATTGATTGCCATGGTTCAGTGATTAAGGACCGATATGTGACAAATCTAAAGCAAAAAACAAACAATGATGTGTTGCCGAGTTCTACAAATGACAGGTTTGAAATTTCGGTGCAAAACGTTGAAATCGCGCAGTCTTCAGTTCGTCTTAGAGGTGTTGTGGTGAATACATAAAATAAGAATTTTCTTATATTTGAGACGAAGACCGTCCTTAGCTCAAATGTGTAGTGTGTGGGGAAATGCTTTCAAATGGATGCATGAAGCCTTCATTTCTCTTCCGCGACATCTACATACAAAACATACGATTACTGTGACTTTTTAAAATGTTTAAAAGAGCAAAAGAACATGTTCTATTGTATTCATTGTTCATTGTTCTTGCATTCTTCCTGCTAATAAGAATAATGAACGTGCAGTAGAATAGTAGCTAAGGGTAATTTTTCATTTAAGGTATTTTTTTTATGTAATTTTATATGAAAAAAAAAAGTTTCTTAAGAAAATTCTGGGTTTTTCATACTCGAGCACCTGTATTTCATAATTTTACAGTAGAATTTGACCTTTTTAGTATAAAGCATAGTTAAAACGTGTGTGTGGTTAAAGAATGTATTCCTGCAAACATTTTATTTATTTTTGTGATATA
The DNA here is from genome assembly GCA_019973955.1 of Trichonephila inaurata madagascariensis. NCBI lineage: Eukaryota > Metazoa > Arthropoda > Arachnida > Araneae > Nephilidae > Trichonephila > Trichonephila inaurata. The sequence continues at coordinate 119,025 of BMAV01020068.1, forward strand.
TATGTATTTTTAGAGTTGTTTGCAAAAGAGTAATTTTTTGTAATATTTTGGTAGAAATTTCTCAATATTCTGAAAAATAAGCTTTCAAAAAATTCTTCTTGCTGCATTTTCATAGTTTTGCAACATACTTAATTAAAAAATAACAACTAAATGTTTATTTAAGTTATATTTTAGAAAATTGTCTACGAACCCAGTTGGATACCTTAATCCGGTGACTCTGAATCAATTCTCAGCTGTTTTGTTTAAAAATGAAGCAATGAATGATGTTTCATTCCCCAGATCCGACAAGAAAATTTAGAAAAACAGACTTATGTCTGAATTTAGTAGTTAGAACATAATTTTTTTCACATGCATGAGTCTTTTTTTTCTTTTTTCATTTCCATTTTCAGAAAAACTAGACAATTGTTAAAAAACTGTAAGAAATTTCTGACACACCTTCCCCTTTCTCACCTAAAAACATTTTTTGTTTGTTTGTTGTACTTGTATTAACCATGAGCGTTTTCGATTTTAGGGTTGTAACATTAATCTCTTAGCCACCAAATCTGGAATTAGTCGCCAAATCTGGAAATTGTGCATGGAATTAGTCGTTAAATCGGGAAAAAGTTAATCCTGATCAGGACAATGGTACAAAATTCTGAAATTATTGTATTGTCATCGGTCCTTGACAAGTGTGTAAAAATTTCATATTAATCTGACTTTTTAAATTGGTTAAAAATCGATTTCAAAGATTCCGTTACATACAAGTGAAACTTATAAAAGCGTGTTAAAAAAGGATCCATGGGCACAATAAGCATGGAAACCACTGCTCTTAAGTACCATGTCTCCGTCCTTTAAAGTGTTTGTTTGACGAGTATCACATCTTTTTGTTCAAAAGCATGATGCAGTTTTGCGTAGCACAGGATGCAATAAAAACAAGACTTGTTTAGCCAAGAGTATCACATATCCGTGATAAAGAAAAAGTGCGTGCTTGATGAAATATTTTAGTCTTACTCGAGCATGTTTACGAGGAGGAAAATTAAAATATTATTATCTGCGTACATCACTTTTATATGTTACTTGTCAAAAAAAGCATTCGAAATGTATTTAGTAATCACGCTTCCTGATAGAAAAAACAAATCGTAAGCAATATTAATATATTAATGACATGAGTAATACGCTTTCACGACACATTACTTACATGAAAGCTTATCACATCGATCGTTTATATTATAAATTGGCTACTATTTTGGTAATGTTTTTTTTTTTCATTTTTGAGAACGAAAAAATAAAGCACACCGTGACATATTTCCGGAAAAAAAGTTTTGGAATGACCAAAAATTAATTTTTTCTTCCATTTTTCATCCCGGGTGAGAAATAAATTATTTATTATTATTTTTTTATCAATAAACATTTTTACGATTAATATCAGATGTAAATTTTTCTGTACGTAGCTACAAGTACTGTGAGTAGATCGCTGAATCGGAATACGTTTTCCTGGCCAGTGGTTAGAGGTGTAGAAAGCAGGGAAACAGAAATTCCCTTAAAATAATTATTTATTTTTTTCGCACCTAATAACAACGAAATTTAAAGGGATCCGCTCCCTGGCCGTGATTTTAAAGGCGCATAAAAGATAATTTTCAGAATTTAGTGTCACTTAATATTATTTAAAAAATTTTAATTTTGACAACAGATTAAACCACAAGTGAATGTCTTAGGAGATGATAGAGGAAGCAATTAACAAAGCCATTTCAAAGAAAGTTTAATGAACCTATATCGTTTCCCAAAAAACTTACAATTATGGAAAATAATAAAACCCTTTTAAATTAAGCGAAAACTCAATTATTATATCTCACCTTCGTAGCGCACTGTAACAGTTTCTCTGTACTTCTATTACATTAAATTAAAAACCTGATTGATTTTGTTTCAGATTATGGTAAATAACTTATCTTTAAGATTGTAAGGATGTTTATAATAGAATGCATGCTGAATTTGAATCGTCTGCCAAATGGTTTCTAACTAATTTTTTTTCAGCTAACGAAAGGTTTTTGGGATTCTTAAAAATGTCGTTTTCAGATGATGTTCTGATCCCAGCGTTCTAGAACATAAAACGCACCCGGTCGCCACTAATAATGCCTGTTTCTAGATTCAAAAGTTTGAAATTTTTGTTTTACTTACTGTCTTGCACCCTTTTTTTTTTTGTGAACAATCAGAAAAAAAGTTAAAAAAGTAAATATACACAAATAAAAATTTTAACTGAGTAGTTTCAAAAAAATTTACTATGCTATAGACAAATTTTTCATCAAAGCAACTCTAGTCCACGACGTAACTAAGGCAGGACAAGAACAAACGAGTGTGCTCCCGCGACCGCGTTTGTTCGTTATACTTCATAGTGAACCTTTTGTTATTTTGGAACAAAATGCAAACCATGCAAGTTACCAGTTTAATAAGGGACATGGGGATTTGCAAAATTTTAATTTAAAGATTTTCAAAATTTTTTTGACTGCCTCCAGGGGGTATACTATGTAAAAAAAGATTTTGGGCCAAAAATTTTATAAAAAGTTTGACATTTAATTTTTAAGGAGAAAGAAAATTTGGAAGTGATTTTTTAAAAAGCTACCCCCCTACAAAATTTTCATACAAAATTTTATTTAAATCTCCAACTATGTACAACAAAAGTTGGTTGGGGGTTTTTAAAAAAATGATTGGGATTCCCAGAATACTTCTTTTATAATTGTTATTGAAAAATTCCCAAAAAAAAATAAATTTGAGTTTAATTATTTTTTTAAAATAAGTACTCTTTTTATTCAAAAATGCATACCAGCCAACAAAGTTAAAAATAGGGAAAAAAAAATTTTAACATTAGGGAAAAAGGAAAAAAACCGAATTTTAAATGAAGGCGAACTAGTTATTTTATCTTTATGAGAAAAAAGTTTAAAGTTTTGTTTTGCCATAGGATGTGAATAAAACGAACAAAAAAATCATAATTCTGCATTTTTAAATTTAGAGCTTTCAAATTTTTTGAGGTTATAGAACAGTTTATAAAAAAAATTTGGGACAAAAAAATTAGATTTGATTTTTGACCGATTTTGTCAATTGAATGACCGGGGTCCTCTTAACCCAATCACTTTGACTATAAATTTCCCCAATATAATTTTTTTAAAACAGTGGCAAACACAGCTCTTTAAAAAAGTGCGAAAATCAACTTTTTTTATATCTCACCTTCGAGCGCCCCTAACAGTTTTCGGCTTCCCCTCTACAATTACAAAAAAATCTGACTTTATAAGGAACAACCTACAAAACAGGGTTTCTCCTTGAGAGGGATGGCTGTGAATTAAACGCGAATGCTAGCCCAAAGATTCCCCAAGAGGATTAGTAAGAAGATTTCGTAAAGATCCGTCACAATACATTTGTCATACCGCTTCATAAACTTCAAAAAGCCTGTGACGGGCCTCCTGTCTGTGATGCAACGTCAAGAATAGCCACAGCTGTGGTCTAATTTTTAATTAATTAACTAATTTTTATTAATTATCATTGAAGTATCGTATTGTCATCCAAAACAATCATTTATATAAAATTTCATTTCAACTGAATGCTTTAAAACATGAGAGAAAAAAATCTTTTAAAGTTTTGACCCAAGTAGCTGAAAATTAAGCGAACTTGACTCTATCGTTAATTCTTTAAATAATTAGTTTCAGTCAATTAATTTTAATTAATTATAATTAAATTATCGTATTGTCACACCAAACAATCGCGTATAGAAAATTTCAGCTCAAATGAGTGCTTTAAATTGTGAGAAAAACCTTTTAAGTTTTGACACAAGTTGCCAAAATGGTCACAAAGTCTCCAAAAATGATGACAACGTGGCTGTATCTGTAATTCTTTGAATAATTAGTTTTAATCAAACAATTTTTATTAACTATAATTAAACTACCGTATTGTTATTCAAAATAATCGTGTTAATTGTGCACGTTAAAATGCATTTTATTAACGATTGAAATTTTGAACAAGATATATGGAGAGAGTGAAATAATTGTTGAAATTGTGGAAAACGGTAAAGTTTTTCATTTTTTATTACGAAAGCGTTGATTATCGTTATATACGTAACGTTATATGCTGAAGGAAATATAAAAAACATTCAGAATGAATGGCATTTAAGAAAGATAGTTGATAAGGGGATAATATCTTGTTAATTTATTTCAGCTGTCAGCGAAAGTGCGTAGATGAGTGACACCACTAAGCTGCTGTCACGAAAACAAAAAGCGCATGTCCAGTTCTTGAAAGTTAGTTTCCAGTTATGAGCTGACGGAACTTTGAGTGTAATTAAAAACCGTTGACCGTATCAATCATTCAACCGCAATAAAATGTTTCATTAAACGATTTCCACACGCGAAAAATGTCGCAGAAAAGATTGACTCTGTATCTACGGATAGAAACAGTATCGAGATTGAATAATATTGCATTGCAAAAATTACCGATATTAAGTAATTTTATTACTCTTATTATGTATTGCGAAGTTTTAAGAATAGTTTATTTTAATTTGTTTATTTTAATGGGTCAATGGTACTATTGTGCGCATTTTTGTGAATCCATTTCACAATTATAATCCTAGATATCGAAATTAAAAAAGGCATTTAGTGTATAATCAAACAGACAAAAATATCTTTATTCTCTTTTTCATTAAATACACTTGAGCTTTTGGAAATACATTTTTAAATACTGTTTTTTATTCTTTTTCTATAGTTTTCCTTTTTATCTTTATTTTGTCTCTACAAGAATAGAGAGATGTACTGGATCTTTGAAAATATTTTTTCTAAAAGGGGCTACAACCTTTTTTTGTATATAATTTAGAAAATTTAATATGGCTAATAGATTTCTTAATGGAATACGAAAATATATGAAATCGAATTTTTTTAAAGAAAAACAAAGGTTCTATTGTATAAAAGTCAAGATCAGTATTAACGTATGCATGTGAAACTTGGTTCGATGAGAACATGATAAGTATCTACGCGCGAAAGGAAGATTTTAAGATTTATTTTTGGAGGAATTCAGGAAAATGGAGCATGGTGAAGATGAAATTTCGAGTTCTATCAATCATATAATGAATTTGACATTTTTAACTTCATCAAAATACAACGAATTAAAAGGCAGGTCACGTTGTCATCAGAATGGACGAAGACTGCACCACTAAACAAGTCTTCAATGCCCAACCGATTGGCACACGGAAAAAGGCAGATCAAATCTTAGATGGATTGATGGCCTCGAAAAACATCTCCTTGTTTTGAGAACTACGAATTGGCGAATACTGGCAGGAAGAAGACTAGCCTGGAAAAAGCCCATCCTGGACTTTCGAACCACTTAGGAAGGAAGGAAAATTAATGTCTACAAAAAATTTTAATCAACTGACTAGAAAATATGAAAATACTTGGTTGAGACACGGATTTCAGTTCACGAAAGCCCGTTACAAAGAATTTTATTTGGTTTTTTTGTATTAATTAACGTCGCACTCTAAGGCACTATTGGCAAAGGACCTTGCAATTTTGATTCTCGTTCAAATGGCGAGAATGATACCTGAGATGGCATTCACTGTCCTAACTTCCATACTATGCCAACGGGACGACTTTGAGCCACAACTGATTCAACGTGCATTTGCCGCCTCTATACGGCGGTCTTCAGTAATACCAAGTGGCCGCGGTAGCCGAGTAGTATAAGTATCGGATCGTGGCTTACCTTGTCACGAGTTCGAGCCCAGTACCACTAAAGACCCGCCGTGTAGGGCAGCGATGCACGTTAAATCTGTCGAGAGCTGAAACGTCCTCCCGTTGGTGTGGTGTGGTAGTTAGAGGAGTGCCAGCGCAGGTGTCATCCACGTCACTTGACCATGGTTCAAAATTGCGTGGTCCGTCGCCAAAAGCCCTCGTGTAGCTGAACAGTGCGACGTTAATATTCAATCAATCAATCAATCGTAATACTAAGCTCGAACTCATGATACGCCAGCCATGAGTCCGTGACCTTGACTACTAGGATACCGCGGTTACCACCTGATCTGGCAACCGCTCTCCAAACTTCCACATCTCGCGGACAGACTGATTTAACGCGCATCAACCCCTTCTACTTTGCGAGTCTCTTAAGGGCTTGAACACATGATGCTCCAGCCATGAGTTCGTGAGCATGACCTCTAGGCGACCTCGACCGCAAAGTGTTAGCTAGAATGTAATTGATTAGATATTTTTATGGAAACGAGATTTATAATTGATATTTTAATTTGTGCTCTTTTGCTCAAAATACTATGCAAATCGGAAATCCGGATTTTATTTCTTTTTTTTTAAGTGAGAACCTAATTTGTTGTCTTGCAACAAACAACTTTCTACATTAGTACGAGCAGTAAATAAATTACAACTATTCGGTTCTTTTTTCTTTGAAATGTTTTTATTTTAGAACAAAAAATTTTTAGTGCTTCGATGATACATCATAAATCGGGATGACATTCTCATAACGAGTGAACTAGTTTATTCTACAATTAATTCTCCTGGAAAAGTAAGCATTGCTAAGAAAAACACTCGGGTGGAGCGATAAACGTTGTCTGTTCGCTTGACTTAATTTAAATTAAGGTCAATTACTGTCACAGGATTTCTAGTTTCTCCCCTTAAATCTAGACTAATAATATTCATTCGATACAATGAAGTGCAAACGAAAAGTACAGAATACAGAAGATATCTATAAAATTACAGATTCATCTATTTTGAAAGTTCTTTTTTTTTTAATTTCAAATGGCTGATTACAAGACAAATGCAAACAAAAAAGGAAACAGAGAAGATTGACAAATAACAAGAAACAAAAGTCTGCAGTATAGTCTATAAATCACACATTTTGTGTCTAGCCTCCCAATATCTGCTTCACATGGATCCAAAGCTGAGTGCACGGCAGCGTGCCAAATGAATGGCGTCCATTTCTTCATTGGAGTCGCACAGCTTACAAAGGGGACTCAGGGCAATGCCTATAAATCGTGTTTAGATGATTAGATAGGCAGTAGCGGCCAGTGGCGATTCGAAAATCGGCCACAACTCTAACTCGTGGCCATTTTGGAATATCAAGAAGTTTGCTAAACCACACTTTTTGATTATTCTTTTGGTTGAATTTCGACCAGAAGTGTAGTCCTTTGTATAATTCTTTTAATACTATATCCCTTTGAGACGCGAATTATTTTTATCTTTAAATATTAAATTCTTCTGTGGTTATTTATACTATATGGACCCGAATGATACCGGGAAAAATAATGAAAAAATTCCCGCTTCCCCTCCCCTGGAATGTAGACCGTACCCGCACGTCAAATAAGTTCATCGCGTGGAATCGAACCCTGACCCGTGCATAGTAAGCAGACGATTTACCAATCAAGCTACGAACTCGTTGCGGAAAATTAAAATTTAATTGTATAAAAGCTAAGCATGAATTTCGAAGGCTGATTTCTCCGAATTGACTGGCCATTCGGTGGAATTACATTGAGGGGTGAACATCCTAAAGGAGTACTATTATTACACCAAGTCACGATCCCAAATGAATTTCCTTTGTCGTGTCCTCTCCTTGTAAGTTCAGTCTGATTTATTTTCTCAATTGCAAAATTTCTTCTTCTGTGAGAATTCTTCTCCTTTTAGACAATTCTCCTTTTAGAGAATTCTCCATAGCACAGTATTCCAAGAAAAATAGTAAAATGTATCAGAAAATTTTGTTATTTTTAAAAAAATAAAATATATTTAAACCCCACCATACTAACTCCCACCGGAAAACCCAGATTTTTTTTAGGCGGGGGAAGAGATATGGATGCAGGTATCTGTGAAGAGGATAAAAATGACATACTCCTCATCAAATGTATGAAAAAGAAAATTAATTGTAAAAAAGAGAGGGAGAAAGAAAGAAAAAGGACTCATCCATGGCGATTCCCAAGAAAATTTGGTATTAATTATATAATATATATATATATATATATTTCATTTTTATGTCGGCTTTCATCAAAATTATTGAAACAGAAAAGGAAACTCACATGGTAAGTACTTACCATTACAGCTGCCGTGAATCAGGTAACGCCCAACCCGCATGATCGTGCGGGTAACGAAATCCCGAGTCCCAGAAGCCACATTAATAGAATATAATTAATATTTTTTCTATTTACAGTTATTTAAAGATTAATACAAAAATTTGTATCTAACAATTAGAAATATATTGATAATTACCTTTTTATGGCAGATAAAAAATGAAGACGCGTTTTTGTTGCATTTGAAAACAAAGCAAGATTTGCCAGCTGAAAGTAAAACATGGACCACAGCCATCGTCTGTTGATAAAAAGTAAAACTACACTTTCTGAAAACTGGCTCAATCGTTAGATTAGCGATTTTCTTACACACGACTATTCCAGAAGCAAAAACGTATAAGAATATCTGTTGTGTGACTAATGCCACCTGTTTGATGAAGTCAGATCGAGGCCTGCGAAATTCATCGCGGCTAAGGGCTAGAATTTTTACGCCTGTCATTAGCCTTAGTTTTGAGAACCATGCAGGTAACAGTGCAATTTTTCTCGGTTCCACCCCAATTTAGAGAGAGAAAACCCTGGGGTGGCCAAAGGCCTCCCACCTCTCTTCCCCTTCCACCAACCACACGAGAGGACTTGCGACTCGACGGCTATTTAGAGTACCCCCATGCCGCAAAGGCACTATTCATTAACAAACATACATATCTTCTCCGGGATTCGAACCTAGTCCCTACGGCACTGCAGTCAGCGTCGCCAACCGCTATACCGGTTGGAAGACATAAAAATATCTAACCCGCACGCTCGTGCGGGTTGGGTCTTAAAGGGATAAAAAGGAATTCTATTGTTAGAGGTTTGAATGATTTTTGTTACCTTCTTTGCCAAGAAATTGGCATTTTGATTCCCAATTTTGAAAGATATTTCTAAGTATCTTCTTAACGATGTAACTGTAACATTAAAATGGACATAATAATATTAAAATAAAAAAAAAAAAGGAAGAAAAAAAGTTAGTTTCTCGGAAATCTTTTTTTTTTCTGGTGTATTTAATAAAATTCAAATAAAGACAGTTTAGAAGAGTAAATCTAGAAATTTTATTGAACTAATATTATGTTTATGAATTCAAAATAGCTGATAACCCTGACGTCGCTGTAGAACAGGGGTGGGCAACTGGTTTTGGCTCGCGTACCACATTGTGGGAGTGAAAGATACCGGAGGGCCACGCCTTTTTAAAATAATTGCATTCGTTATATAAAAAAATAATAAATAAAAATTAAATAAATAGTATAGTAGTTTTAATCAATTTATTCACTGTAATAATTTCATTTTGTCTGCTCCTAGTACATTTAATTTTAGAGTCAGTTTAATGAGACAAATGTATCCTATCTCACATATCTACAACTTTTTTTTTTTAAAAAAAACAAACAAGAATAGATTGCTTGTTTAATTTGTCAGCACACAATCTGCAAGTTCATGTTAGCCAACTTTCATCCATATTTACTCTTGTTTATCTTCATGCAAGAAAAACTTTGCTCACAAATATACGTCTACTAAAATATAAAGAACAATTTCCCCGTACATTTCTTCATACACGGAAATGTTCCGGCTGACAAAGATCTGTAAAAGACAATGTCGTAGCATTAAACATTTTCTTCACACTGTGATCTAAATTAAGGTCCAAAGGCTCGAGCTGTAGCTCATCAGATGTTTAATCAGCCCGTAATGGGATGAGTAAAGAATTTAGCCACAATTTTCTGAAAATCCTGAAATCTTCTTTTATGACCTCATCCTCCAAACTCTTAGAAGAAACCCTTTCAGGTACTTTGTTTTTATAATAGCGAAAAATATAAAAATGTTTGATCGCACATGGAAAAAAATCTCGGTTCAAAGCAAATTTATCGACTGTCTTAGGCGGGCCGCATAAAAAATTTTCTGACTGTTTGTGGGTCACTAGTTGCGTAAGAGCTCGTGCCTCTCTCGTGGGCATCTAGATTTTGGGGGGAAGGGAAGAAGCACTCGACATGATTCAACTGATCTATTTATTTCCACATTAAGAACAGACAGATATTAAGAGAATCTCTCAATGAAAACCGTGAAAGTGGAACAACGACAGTAAAACGTGAGCGATTAGGCGACTAACAAACTTGATCCGTATCTTAATTAAGGATCTAATCCAGGAGCACTCAACTTTTTTTTGCTGGCCGCATACATATGTCAGCCATTCCACGTGGGCCGCAACCTGAGGATAAATGGGGGAGGGGAGGATAAATGCTTTAAGATCAAGATAACATTGGAAATTTAAAATGTGAAAAATTGATCATAATATTATAACTCTTGTTTTGCTTTTTTTAATTATTATTTTTTATATCTTTATTTTTGTTACTAGAACTTAGAAACATTTAATAAACACTCCTTCACAATTTATGCATCTCAGTAAACGGTTTCATATGATTACCCCAGTAATATAACAAACTTCATGTAATATTCTAACTTTTTTGTTACCGCTGTGATATTACCACCGACAAAACACTTTGTTGCTGTTAAAAAGATTATTCAAGATGTGTCAAGAGATATTTATCACCTCTTGAAAGAGGTGTTCGAGTAAAAGTGTCATTGAATGATTCCTTTTTATTGGTATTTTTTAAATACAGCACTTTCGTGACAAATCAAAGAATTACTAGTCCATGTTCGTTTTTCACTACAAAATAGTCAACTTCCCAGTTAGTTTGAAACGATATATTTTCTTCGAATATTTTTCGCTTGCAAGATATGAAAGATAGTTAAAAATTAATTCCACTTATTGTTCATTCCACTGTTGTCTGTTATCACTTACCATAACTGTTCCAAATAGAAAAAGAATATCAATTCTTACCCGTACGACACTGACAACAAAAAGTAAAATTGGTATATTTGATTTCTTGACAAGAATTTCCCACCAAATTTTGTATACAATGTTCTTAAATAAGTGAATTTCTCAGAGCAATGGGCCCTGACCGGGCCACTTAAAAAGCCTCGGGGCTGCAGGTTGAGTATCGCTGATCTAACCTATTATCCGATTTAATCTAATCTTAATTCAATCTTATTGAACAATCGCCACTTTAAAGTTTCCTTCTAATAAGAATCAAATCACTCTAATTCTAATATTATACCTTTAGTAGCAATCTCACCTGGCTTGAGTATATATTCTCTCATTCTCTCCTTCAAACTAGAAAACATCGCCTATTTATAGTAAGTTAATTACATATCACGATTCTCTTCTTCCGAAGGTTGGTCGTGAATAAAGCGAATCGATAGCCCAAAGATTTCCCAAGAGGATTAATTAGAAAATCGCGTATAGATCCGTCACAGTTGTCCACCACTGTTTAAGAGTTATACCAGAGCAATTGTGGTAAAATAGACCTCGTAACTTTGAAACTCAATCCATGTAACAAAAACTAATACTCCACTTTCATGATTTCCGATGAACCTCGGAATTTTGAACCTCGGTCAAGTGACGTTTTGAACCTTGGTCAAGTGACGAGCATTACACTTGAGCTGGCACACCCTTTTCGCAACTTTCACAACCCGCCAGCAGGTGGATTAAGAACCTCAACAAATTTAAAGTGAATCAACCCCTCTACAAGGTGAGTCTTCAGTGGTACCTGGACACGAGCTAATGACCCACAGGCCACGAGTTCATGAACCATGATCATTCAGCTACCACGTCCTCACATCAAGCTAAGAAATTTGACGTACAATTCCTTTTAACGTGCTTAGTTCTGGTATCTCCACCGATTATTTTTGGAGAAATAAGAGATTCGAACATAGCTGGTCGAAACTCATGCTCGTAACTTCTGTGCTACTGCGACCTATGTGCTAATTTTAATTAATTTCAAAGGAATCGCATAGTTTGATATACTATGTTTAGGAAATATGTGGAATGTTTAAATACCAACACATTATTTTGTTGAAATTATTAAAAAATATTAAAGAATATTAAATTCATTATGTAGTTACGAAATAATTTAATTGAATAAAAAGAGAAAAAAAAACCTTTTGATTTAAAGAAACTTAAAAAACTTTCAATAGATATCAAATAGTCGGTATCAGTGGCTCCCAACCCCCAGGTCGGTCCGGTACCAGTCCATGAATCAAACAGTACCTGGCAGAGCATTAAGTTATTACCATTTTATTTACTGTGGTGTATTTCTATGAGGTTTGAGCGATTTTGTATAGAAATCAATTTATATTCCATGTTAAATCCCTTTATATTCATTTTTGGTGTGATTGCTATTTTATTCTGAAAGTATGTTTTAAGTGCAATGAATTAAAATTATTAAATCAAAACAAATAAAATATAAACAATCAACATCATCCCTCAGCAGGCCGTTGTAAAATTATCAAACGTTGACCAGGCCATGGAGATAAAAAGGTTGGGAACACTTGTCGACATCATAGTTTCCAAAGTGGTTCTTACAAATCCTTGGGGGTTCTTGTGACTTCTGAAGGGGTCCATGGAAAAAATTAAATTAATTTGGGTGTGTTGGAAAACGTTAGGGTATTTCCATATTTTAATTTCAATATTGCAATTTGAATAAATACTACTTCGGATATAAAAATGTTTTATGTAAACGTCAATCATTTACCATTCAGACATCAAAGTTAAATTTATCTAATATGCATTGAAATACAGCAAGTTTGGAAACCTCTGGCCTAGATGATATAAAGATTCATTTTATCAATTATATGTAAAAATTTAGACTGACTGAATTTAAATTCATTTGGCATATATAACAGCCCATTTAATATGGTATAATGGTGTACGTAATGGTATACGTAAGTACCATAAAAAATGGTACTTACGTATTATCGCAACAATCGTCAACGTTCAAGATAACTCGCCAAGTTGGCAATCCCGATTTCGCATGTGTCGTATGCTCTTAATTGGCAATCATGCGCTTCGTTTCATATAATGTCGCCAACAGGTTGCAATAATACGTAAGTAACCTTTTTGCAGTTTATCCCGAAAGACTAAAGGATAATTCATTACTCAATCGCTGAGTTATTGAAAAATAAGGCTCAATAATATACCCTCACTCGCCGATAACTTGCGGATTTAAAATATCGTTTTTTTCTCGACTACGATTTACCGAATCCGTTTCCCAGAAATCGGCAGGCAACCCTGTTTACAAGATGATTGGACCTTTGACTCACACACCGACACACTCCATCCTCTGAACAGATTGGAAATCCCGGTTACTCAATTTCTGGCGGGTTACCTTTGGATGATAATCCTTTGTTTGGCCCGGATAACGGGTTACTCGCGTTGAGAATCGCGTTGACATTGTATTTGAAATTTCACGATTATTAAAATTTTTTAATAAATAATAAAAATAAGGCTCAATAAATCCCATATAATAAGTGCATTGCGAAACAGCAATTTAAAATATCGGACTGCACTACATCTAAATTTTGGCGTTCTCTTTCCCACAGAAATTTCAGCACGGCAAACCCTGTTTACAAGAACAAATACTTTTCACTTCAAACACCCCGATACACTCCATTCCTCTTTTCTCTACACAAATTGGCCGTACAGTTTGTATTAACAATTTCATCTTAGGTTGCTTTCGTGCTTCTGCTTTGTTTTGTTTTACCTCATTCAGCTTTTCTTTGTTGATGTTTCTGAGAACTGATGTTGATCATTTTTGTTATTCGAAAAATCACTTTCACTAACAATGTTTTCAGCCACTCAGCGTTCTGCTAAGAAAAAAAATGGATATCTGTGTATAAAATAGTTTTCACCAAACTTGCAAGAGCCTAAATTCAAAAACACACTTTAAGAATGATTTTTTTTATTTTATTGAAAATCAGAGCACATTTGTAATTAGTACATCGTTTTATCAAATTTCGTTTTTTTATTTGAAAATAGTTTAGCTCTTTAACATGTTAAGTGGAAACTTATTTAGCGTAGTATGGAACAGGCCACGCTGTTCATTAATGTTTTGGAATTAAAATGAAAAATCTCCGGGCAGAAACTCTAGGCTAGACAATTAATTATTAATCCTTTTACGCCTTGGTGTGAATGCGGCTTTAGAATGAAGATCATCCACATACAGAACAAATTTTATTAATTCTTATTAAATTTCAACAACCCAGATTAGGAAATGCGCACTACTATAAAGTATAGAAGCAACTGCACGGAAGAAAATGGTACTTAATAATTTATAACGATTTAATTAACTTACGCTTAGCACTCTTTGATTACTCACGGTTTGAATTACCGTATTCCTTTCTCAACTATTCGACTTCTGATCGTTATTAAGTCCAATATAACTTACTGACTAAATCATCAATTATCAATCTTAAATATTAAGTAATTAATCGCCTAGTCACTCTCGACTAGCTTTCCATTACTTTACGTTAAGGCGAAGCTAATAAAAACGCGTTAAAAAGAGCTGAATGTACTTAAACTCTCTGATAAAATTAGCGAGATTTTGAAGTTTCACTAAACCTCCATAAATAATTAAACCTCTTCAAAAGAAGCCATTTTCAAATGATGATTCAAAAACGTAAAAGAAAAATATTTCACCATTAAATTACATAGATGGCAAGATGAAATGAAATGAACATTATTTGAATATACAGCCCTTAAACCAACTTAAAATGTGAGCTTTAATATTCCATAAAATTCTTCATTTAGCTTTTCGTATTTATCTAAATAAAAAGTTCTATATTTTTTATTTAGATAATTCTCTATATTTTTTTTTTTCTATTCGACAGAGTATGCTTCAAGGAAATAGATCTTTTAGAAACATTCGAATAACTGTGCTTACAATATTATTCGAATATGATTGATATACGTCAAATAAGGTTTGAATGATGCATGTCAAATTTCTCTCTGATATATATTCAAATATCATTTGAAAAGAGGAAAAATGTGTGTCATTAGAATTAGTTCTTAAGACGGTGAAAGTAATTTGAAATAAATGTAAAGTATGGTAAAAAAAATTATATATCAAAAGAAAACCAGTTTTCAACTTTCAAAACAATACAATTAACGTCATTTGAAGGAAAAAAATACTCAAATATATCATTTGATTTTTTTGAATTCAAAGAAAAAGTCGTTGACTTTCTTTAGGTCGTAAATTTTCAGGGTCTCAAAAAGAAAAATTATTGAGCAATAGCTTTTTCAATAACCTTATTCTTTTGTTATTCAGATCAAATTTGAAAACACAGAAGAAAATGCTGTTTTATTATATTAAAATTTATTCAAAATGATATTTAAATTGAATTAGTGTCAGCAGTTACACTTGGTCTATTTAACAATGAACTTTATAGTTCTGAATTTCGATCAGGTGATGATGATCCTTGAAACTAATTCCAAGTACTATATAAGAATACGCCTTTTGAGGTCTAGCTTTATTTAACATACATTCCTATTATTCAGAATAATAGTCATTGATGGAACAACATCGCAATAAATCTCGCTTCTACAATGGTTAGACAACGAAATTCGATATTCAAAACTCTTTCGCCAATTACTGCCTGAATGGTTTTTTTTAATACACTTCTATAAGATTCACTTGTACAGTAACGAAGTCTTTGTGAACTCGATTTTTACCCACTTTAAAAGGTTAGATTAATTCGGAATTTTGCGCACTTGTCAAGGACCGATAACAATACAATAAC
This sequence comes from Trichonephila inaurata madagascariensis, assembly GCA_019973955.1. Classification (NCBI taxonomy): domain Eukaryota; kingdom Metazoa; phylum Arthropoda; class Arachnida; order Araneae; family Nephilidae; genus Trichonephila; species Trichonephila inaurata. The sequence continues at coordinate 134,686 of BMAV01020068.1, forward strand.
TTCAGAATTTTGTTCCATTGTCCTCATCAGGATCATCAGGAATAACTTTTTCCAGATTTGGCGACAAAAAGATTAAGTTACAACCCTAAAAACGAAAATGCTCATCGTTAGTACAAATACACCAAAAAAAGTGTTCTTTATGTGAGAAATGGGAGGGTGCGTCAGCAATTTCTTACCATAATATAAACAATTACCTAGTTTTTTTGAAAATGAAAATAAAAAAAAGACTCCTACATGTGAAAAAAAATGTAGGTTGTAACTACTAAACTCTGACATGAAGTCTGTTTTTCTAAATTCTCTTGTCGGATCTGGGGAATGAAACATCATTCATTGCTTCATTTTACCAAAACAGCCGAGATTGATTCAGAGGTCAGCGGATTAAAAAAAATTCTCACAGACTCTTCGATTCAAAACGTTTACTTTTATGTTTAATGCAGATGCAAATTTCAGACAGAATATTGAGCTCTTTTTATTGAAAAATGTTAACTTTACACCTTCTTCCACATGAAATAATTCAAACTTAATACTTCCAGATGTTCTTCAGTTGGTTGATCCTACATTTTACAAATCAAGCAGTATCGACGCACTGATTGGATGCCAATGGGTATTCCAGATTCTAAAAAAATGACGCATTTAAGATTAATTCATCAATGAATAAATGATAGATTAAAAAACTAAAAAAACCATGCTTTTGTTGTAGATCGAACTAAAAAATGAAAAATAAATTATAGTTAAAAAAAAAACTAAAAAACACGCTTTAATGGTTAGTCGAACTAAAAAGTTGTGGCGGTGTGATATCTATATGAACTAGTACCAACATCACCAGACGATCGTTTTGGCGTGATTGGTTACGTACTTGCTTTCGGAACGGAAGGTACCCAGAACGAGCCTTCCTTCCTTCAAAGTAAAAAATAATTCTTAATATAAGAATAAAATGGTTAAAAAAAAAACGAGAAAATAAATGTCATTGTGTGATAAAAGCTTGGTGTGTGCTACATTTTTGCACTTACTCAGCATTTCGGAATAGAACTAGTGAGAAATAAAAATTGATATCAAGCACCTCCAGCTTTTACCATAATGACATTAATTTTCTCGTCAATCATTTTATTCTTATATTAAGAATTATTCTTATCATATAAATGGCTTTCCTTTTTCCATTTTATGTATTTGTTCTAAAACAGGAATGTGCAAATAGCGGCCGGGCAAGAGAGTCAGAAAAAATCCACTATGATTCAAGATTCGTCTTGTATTTTTCACTATTAGGAAACCAGAATTCCTTTGTTAGGAAAACAAAAAGTACCTGAAAGTATTTCTACAAAGAGATCATCTGTAAAGTTTGGAGGACGAGTTCATAAGAAGATCTTAGAATTTTAAAAAAATTGAGTCTTAATTCACACAATTTGCTTTGTTATCTCCTTACTGCTGATATTTATACAGCACCTGAGAAGAGCAATAAAGGAAGCCCTCTCTTTTTACGTGTCACATTTCCTGGATGATACAACGGAAAATCTCGTGATTTTCTCAGATTCAAAATCAGCTCTCGAGGCCATTTGCCATATTAATCTCCTCAGGCAGATTAATAAGCTAAGTATACTCCAGTAGATTCTTGCCCACTTGGACATCGGAAGTAATGAATGTGTGGAGGCATCCTCGCTAAATGAAATCTCCAAGCATTAAGTTTCTAACTAGCGTTTCATGAAACCAACTCACTGGCTCAATTGCCCTAGAAAACTGTCATCTATAGTAGCAAGGGTTTCACACCATTGCCGGTTAATCCATTAGGCACCCAGGGGTCCGGATAAGCTGGATTTAACCAGAGTTTTTGGTTATATATTTCGATCCATCAGTGCTAAGGGGACCCGTAGATCCTCTGCGTCCAGGGCCTGAAATGAGCTTAAACCAGCACTGCTCCTTACGGGTTATTTCAAAGGTATGAAAATATTCCCAGATAATTTCCGATCTTGTCCCATCTGAAGAAATTGTCCACTAACCTAATTAACACCAGACTATATTTTTGACTGCAAAGCCATTCTTGCATCTCTTTTTAAATTTGATGCATCCCCACAGGACATTCTTTGCAGTCCTCAAGCTCCAGACATGACCTCGTTTGTTATTGGGACTTCTGGACCAATATAGAAATGCACTAGATTCATAGACATGACAAGATGACAAGAGAAGCTACAGCTTGAGTGTATTGACTTGAAGCCAGATCACAGTGTGAAGGAAATGTTTTATGCCATGACATTAATTGATTTTTACAAATCTTTGCCTGAAAAATTTCCACGTGAGAAGAAATTTGCTGAAAAATTGATCTTTATATTTCAATCGACATATATATGTGAGAAAAGTTTTTCTCGCGCGAACATCAACAAGAGTACAGATACATGCAGTTTGAGACATTAACTTGTAGACTGTGATGAGAATTTCAACAAGCAGTCTCCATTCTGATTATAAAAAAATTAAAGAAAAGTGTGTGTTAGGTACATATTTATCTCTTTAAACTGTTTCTAAAATAAATTATAGTTAAAAAAACTAAAAAACACACTTTTATAGTTAATCGAACTAAGTTGTAACTTAATCTTTTAGTCACCAAATCTGGAAATGGGGTCTGGAATTAATCAGCAGATGCGGGATGAGATCTGAAAATGGGAAATCGTTAAACCTGATCAAGACAATGGAACAAAATTGTTAAATTATTCTATAATCATCGTACTGTATTGTACTTGACAAATGTGCAAAATTTCGAATTAATCTGACCTTTTAAAGTGGTAAAAATTGAGTTCAAAGATTCCGTTACATACAAGTGAAGTTAATAAAAGAGTGTTAATTACATGCGATTGCAACAATAGATATGAAATTAGTACGATAAATAAATTGAACAAAACTGACACTATTTTTTATTTATAACTTATATTTATTATTTTTTATAATGAATACAAATATTTGTAAAAGATGTGGCCCTCCGGTATTTTCCACTCCCTCAATGTGGCCATCAAATCAAAACAAATTATAAAAGAATTTCTTTTCACAATCGTATACATTCTTCAAGAGTTAATTTGCCGCAAGATGTACGCGAACTACGTTCTTAATTCTCCAAGAACTTCTTTAAAAATGAAAGTCTCAACATTAATTTTATCCCAAAAATTCTTGATTATAAAAATGCTACTGTAATATGCTCGATACAGATCAAATAAAGACAATTATAAACGCCAAGAAAAACTGAACCATGAAACTATTATTTTTCACCAATTCTGTTTTATAAATCAGTTACGGAAACAGTTATCAGTTACTTAGTAATGTCAAACGATTTATTAAAAGAGAATATGTATTACAACTATATAATTATAATTACCAAACGATTTAAAAGAAAATGTAATTTTAATACAACAAAATACATTTTAACAACCACCTAATTATAAAGTGATCCAAGGACGACTGCATATATTATCAAAACAATAGTCCTTTTAATGGCTTAAAACAAACTAAAACGAATAATTAATTAATACGAAACATACTATCCGTTCGCATAACCTACAAAATATGGTAATGCGTATTTTTTTTCTGAACTATTATTTAACAATGCTTTCATCTTCCGGATAGGTAAGTTTATTTTTTTCGAATAACATATTCAGTAAGACTTTTTCTTAAAAACGATAACTTGATTGAAGCAGAAATCTATTTGATATTTTTAAGAGTACTTTATTTTTTAATCAACACATGTATTTGAATCAACTTATATAATAGAACAATTCTCCAATTCACTTAAAAAAAGCATTATTTATCTGGAGAATATTTAGTATGTGTTTCACATGTATGCATATAGCAAATAAAATTAGTTCTGTAGCAATACTTCCTCAACATTTTTTAACTATTTCTTAAAAAAAAAAATCAAAATGCAGTTTTTAAAAGAGAAAAGAATCAATATTATTGGTCAAAAACTAAAATGTACCATTTTATAAAACTTCTTTTGCCTTTTTAAAAACTATTTTTTTCTTCGTGTTTAAATATTTTTATCTTTATTTCAATTCCTACTATTAGCTCACACTCAATATATATTTATTTATTTATCTTGGTGGAATTTTCAATCGTTAATAAAATACATTTCTAAGCGCTCAATTGAGCTGAAATTTTATGAACATGATTATTTTGGATGACAATACAATAATTTAATTATAATTAATAAAAATTTATTGATTAAAACTAACTATTCAAAGAATTACAAAAGCAGCCACGTTGGCATCATTTTTGGCGACTTAGTGACCCTTTTGGCGACTCGTTTCAAAACTTGAAAAGGTTTTTTTTCTCACGTTTTAAAACATTCAGTTGAAATGAAATTTTATAGACACGATTGTGTTTTGGATGATAATACGATACTTTAATGATAATGAATAAAAATAAATTACCACTTAATGTTGTGATTCTGTCCTATGTATATACATATTTATATTAATTGTAACTATTTAATAAAAAGTAGCTAAAATAAAATTTTTCTTTGTTGATCTAAGTAGGAATTGACTTAAAAAAAATTTTTTTATCTTTCTTGTTTGTTATGTTCTTTTGTCTTATTTCTCATAATCAAAAACATTTTTAACAAGAGTCGATGTGTTTTTAATTAACTCTATTATATCATTAGATTAAATATTTAAAAAACAGAAATTTGAAGCAGTGTGAAAACACATTTTTTTCTTAGGTTCCAAATTTTACTTTTATTAATATTTCAAATTTAATTTTTACTACAATCACTTTTTTCATCATTTTTAATTTGTTGTAAAACATAGGGGTGAAATATTTTTTTTTCATAATGATTGACATTTTTGAATGATTTATTTCAGTGATTCCCAAAATGGTCTATATAGACCCCCAGGGATCTATGACGACCTACAAGGGGTACACGTCAGCGAAAAAATAATGGAGTCCATGAGGTGTAAATGGTGGTTCATGATGGTGACTCTCATTAAACCAAATCATGATTTTAATTTTAAAGAAAAATTTAGTCAAGTGGAAACCAGATTTTATATATTTGATAGATTTATTTACTAATTTTAATAAGGTAAATTTGTAGTTACAAGGTGACAGCATGACTTTGTGACGTCTCTCGCGTCCTTCTGCTAACATAACTCCTATGTTCTTTGACGGCCACGATTAATGGCAAAACCTTTCCAACCCAATACCAAGAAGATAAACGATCAAATATGTAAATGAGATATACTTTAAAGGATAGAAGCTTTGATGATAAGGGCAGCAAGTTTAGAGATAACTTAGTGTGGAATCATTCTGATCACGAGTTAGATGTCTTATATCTCTGAAAGAAGGAACGTTCTTTTAAAGAAGTCTGAATCTTCTTAGTTAAAATTAAGTTATAGGTATTCTCTCTATTGGTGAAGGAAGGAGACCCCTACAAAAAGGTAATATTTTTGTATAGGAAGTTAGACGAATCTGTTAATTTATTATAATTAAGATAAATGATCTAGTTGCGTGATCTGACGAATATAAGGTTTAATTGGTGTTAACTCTCACTTTAAGAAAGTTGTCAATTAGAATTAAGTAATATAAGTTATTCTTAATAAAAGTTGTATTGAGAAACCAATATGTCCATCATTTTGATAATCCCACACCTCTAGCTTACGCGGATCCGGAAAGACATAGTCATCACAGGATGGCTATGTCGCAACTTTTATTAAAACTAGGACGATATCCGCACTTTTAGCTTTAAAAAGACATACCTGTTATTTATCACCAATTATGGAATATCTTGAGAAAATTTTTAATTATACTTTTCCTAGAGTGAGAAAGAGTTTCAGCGTGGTTGCCAATCTCAAAATTAAAAAAATAAAGGGGTGAGGTTGACACTACTAACCTAGGAGTTTAGTGTTAAACCGAACGTTTAAATTTCCCAAATGTTGAAAATTGTTATTGAAGCAAAAAGATTTATTCCTCCTTCAAAAACTTTTTTGTTGCTCAAATTTTATGTTTTAAATTAAAATTTTAAATTTTTAATTTAAAGGTTTTTTAAGATTTGAACACCATACTTTCTTCAGTTAGAAATTTAAATCGCAAAAGAAGCAGATTTATACCAGCTGTCAAAAAGATTTTAAATTTGGGTAAAATTTAAAAAAAATTCAATATTAGGTAAGGGGGTCTACCCCAAACCGAAAAGCATGGCAAGGGGTCTAGAGCAAAAAGTTTGGGAGCCTCTGATTTATATTATTCAATATTTTTTCATAAAGTATAATTAATCCGATTCTAAAAATAAAGTATTTTTTTCTAACGAATTTACTTGAAATTATCTTCATTGAAAGGGTATGAATTTTAACCCCCCATTGCGTTAAGAAAACCAATTTATGCGTAGGTGCATTGACTCACACTAGACTAACAAGCCGTGAATTTGTTAATAGTCACTTTAAGATGACTAATTCTTATTCCTTGTATTGTGAATAGCCTTTATGTAAACAAATATCTCCCTATGTATGATCTATTTACTTAAACATCTACAAGAGATTTCGGAAAGAAAATTAATTTTCTGCTGAAGGTATCAAAAGAAAAATTATAAGCATGTGACGCACACTCAACGAAGATCCTCGTGTTGTAGTCATTTCTGTGGATCAAAAGATATACCAACTACGTAATTTTAAAACCGTAAGTGAAATGGTGTGGAACACTTTCCTACTAACACACTTTTTAGATGTTTCTTTCCCCCCTTACTTCAAGGAACACGTGACACCATTATTTCATTTCTTCATTTTCTTTATCTTTGTTTTGACTACAAGTTAATGGCATTGGCTGTTGCTGCTGAAAGCATTCGAAGTTGTATTAAAGAAGTACAGATACAACATTACCATCTGGTTTCTTTTGTTGATCAAGTTAAGAAAATATTTTTTTATTAGGATTTTTCCATAATCTACGCTTTAGGAGTAGATTATATCAACGGCGGAAATGTTAAATCCAACAAAATGAAAAGTTACTTAAAAATACAACACTTGAATTGAACCAAAAAAAAAAATTTTTCGTTCTATTAAATTGCTTTACTTAAGTAAAAAAAAAAAGAAATGCAACATCCATTTCTGTTCTTTTTCCCCCCTTTGGTGTGTACGTAAAAAGCATTATTTTGAAAGTGGACCATAATTCAGTAATTTCATCATGTAGTCAAATTACGTAGCACGTTTATTTCGTTTTCAACGAAAATATAAGAGAATAAGTTTTCGTCATCAAAGATAATACTAATATATTTTTATGTTTCGAAAATTTTAGTTAAATATTAAGAAAAGCGTTGTTAAAAACTGACTTTTCTATGCAAATGAATTTTTAATAATTATGTTATGGAGTCTAGTAATCATAGTTTCTACATGAGAACCTTACTTAAGCAAAAATAATGCTGTTTTTCAAGGAACAAGAAACATAAAAATTCGCTTCATTAGAAATTTAAATAAAAAGAAGTACAACATACGAGAAAATATCCCGAACACAATATATACATTTTTTTTTTCTTTTTTTTTTTTTTTGTATTTTAAGATAAGAAAATCTATTTTCGACATGTTACCTTCATAAAACAAAATTAAAATTTATTGAACACAATTGGGATATTATACAAACTATTTATAATTAATTCTAATAATTTGTTTTATAAGATTCATTTTCACTAAACAAAATATACTTGCGTTTTGCACTGTCTACCAATCCAAATCAAAAGTTGTAGTCGAATGCCACGATATGCAACCAATAGTGGAAACCTTTGACACATTTCCTTCGAACACAGTAAAAATAACAATGGCAGCATTTGGCGACATTTTTTTTTTTGAATTAGTGATATCTTTTTGCTTGGTTAAATTGGCCGGTGGTATAATACGTAAGTACTGAACAAAATATAATATTTTCCTAATAACAAAACACACTTAACAAATAATTACGATTCTCAATTTAGAAAAGATTAAAAATTTCTTTTTTTAAAAAAATAAGTATTTTGTGTGTGACAAGTAAATTAATTTAATTATGCATAAATATAACGCCTGTAAGTCATTTTCTAATAAGATCTTGAAATTAGATTTAATAAATAAACTATATATAAATCACAACATGTGTAAGTAGCCATTTTTTAGTTCAATCTTATCTTTGTGAAAATATTTTTGGAGAATTAATTACATATTTTTCTTATATAAATCGTTTGGTAGCTATAAATATATAAAGATAATATTAGATTTGCTTGAATATATAAATCGTTTGCTTTTATTTTTAACTGATAACTGTTTATTTAACTAAAAAAAAAAAGAGTTTTTGAAAAAGAATAATTCTTCATTTAGAATTTTAGTATGATTTTGATTTGTTCCTGTAGAGTTTGATGAGTTGAATAACGTTGTTGATTTTACTTGTAAAGAAGTTTAGAAATATTGAGAACAAATGCTTTATGGAACATGAACAATGCGTATTATCTCACAAATAAGGATAAACCTCACATTTTGCTAAGTTCTGCAATGGATTTTTTCAACAACAAAGAAAAAATGCTTCATGCAAATACAAAATAGAAAATGAGGAAACAGGTAAGAGAAGATAATTGAATCTCCTGTGGCATTAAAGCACCCTTTTTTTATAATAGTGACTATAAATACTTTTGTAATTGATTTAGGAAAGCAAAATAAGTGTTCACACAAAATTCGAATATTTTTCTTAGAATAACATGCAATTTTTGAATTTCTGGTCTGAAAAAATAAGTAATTTGCCATTTTTTTAAAAAACAACATAAAAAGTTTTCGGTTTGCTTGTACTTGCTAGCGACTTGTTCATAGCTTACAAATAAATTTTTTTAAATTAAAATTTCAAAAACTTAATATATTGGAAAATGACTTTTAGTTTTAATTCTGAAATCAGCTGTGAAAATTTTTTCACCAGAATTTGTGATAATTTTAAGGTTTTTCAAATTTTTATTTTTTGAATTACATTTTATTTACGTAGTTAAGAATAAAACATCAATAAAAAGTATTCCTGATTATTTTTGTCATAAATTTAATCAAAATTAAATTAATATAAATTCTTATTTGCTTTATAACGTTTAACAAAAAAAAAAATCTCTAATTTAAATTCTGGTATTCCATTTAAACGTTTTTTGCTAATTGTGGCACATACGCGTAAATAAATTGTGTAAGATATTCAATAGAAATTTTTTTTGATTTCTTAACGATGTTTTTTTTTATAATAGTTTGTTTTTTATGGATTATTAATTTTGTCCTCTAGCTTAAGATCCGCAAATTAATAACTATTAACAATAAAAATAACAAGAACATTGTTGAAACAATAAATTTTTTAATAACTGAATATAAAAATTATTCTACTTAATAATAAATAAAAAACTATTTATTTATAATAATGAGACGAAATCCTCTGTTCTACTCGTACTCCATACTTATCCACTTTAACTTTCCAGAAACATAACGAAAAAAGAAAACATATATCTCAAATTGTCGATGAAATTTAAAACTAATTATATCAAGAAAAATAAATAAATTTTCAACTTTTTTCAATTTAAGTTTTTGCCTATCCCACAAAGTTTGAGGAAATGATTATAGAACCAAAAGAAGAATAAAGTAGCTCTTTTGCACGCAATATTGTTTTCATTATGCAAAAGATAAAAATAATAACATTTTGGCATTGAAACTAGAGCAGCATAAAATTTAACTAAACAGAATATTAACAGCTCAATTTTTTCTTAAGATCTATTTTCTGAAAATATGATTTAGGAATGAATAAATAGTAACAAATAAAAATAATAGTCCAACACCCTATATAAAAAGGAAAATCCTTTTTCCCACTTAATATTGTAATTCTGTCATATGTACATACATTTTTATATTAATTGTAATATTAATAAAAAGTAACTAAAATAACATATTTCTTTGCTGACCTAGAAGGAATTAAACAATTTTTTATATATAAAACTTGTTTAAAGATAGATTTCTGAAAAATTTGACATAATAGGGAACTGAAACCTGAGTACCACGAACAGCTTATGCGTTTGAAGCCCGGCATTTCTTTCATATGATTAGCTTTTGACAGGTGACACATTCATATCGCTATAAAAATGAAGTCACAGGGCTTAATTCATGAAGTCACACGATAAAAACAAACACGTGTCTTCCATTGAATTCAAAACAAACATTCAACTAATTGTACTTGTTCTATTTGTAAAACTCAGATAAAATTTCAGATTTCCTATTCGGGTAAAGATGTTTAAATGTTAGGGAAAAAAACTTCTTCAAAAAGATTTTTTTAAATTAAAAAAAGTCGTATTTTATGCTTATGCTTCTAAATAAAATACATTTTGTATACATATGTACTTTTTAAGAGAAAGTTTCTGCAAAGAGCAAAACTTAGCAACACCGGAGCGCGTGAACTGATTAGTTGGAAACACAAGATAGTTTTTATCGTGTGATTATGACGTCATATGAGTTTTTGAATTGATTGGCTAAAATCACGTGGCTTTCACTATCATGTGACTATGACGTCACATGAATCAACCTAATTGGAATGTCAATTATAAACATTCAAAACCCAAAGTATTCTGAATCTGGCCTTGATGATTAAGGATATTTCTATTCATCTGTCAATCATCATTATTGCCTTGATTTATAGTTTATTTTTATAATTTGATTATCTATTACAATGTTCTCAAAAATTATGAAGCTTCTGACATACTGTAGCGTTTTTAAATCCTCTATACTGTGAGCTACTAACTTTTAAAAAAATCAAGCTTTTCAAGTCTATAAACATTCATTTCTAGTAAATATGAAATCAATTTTAATTAAACTGTATATAACAAAAAGAAACTAGAATGGAATTGAACATAAGAAATTGAAGTGTAGTTAGTAGTAAACAACAAATGAAACGACACACACACAATATTTTTTTTTAATCAAAACATTTTTAACTTTAATAAAAAGGATGGAACATTTTATTTTGCCCCGGAAAAAATGTTAAACCCATTTTTCTGGGCATCAGATTAACTCTGGAAAAATTTCAGAAATTTATGCTTTTCTCGGTACTTAGAATGATACATTATCCAATTTTTCGTTGTTAAAATTGCACATGTTATCGCCTCTCTCTGTTGAAACAGCTTATGAGATAGCTTCCTGTATTACCGGCTAAGTAGAAAATGCAAAAACCAAACAACCCCAAAAAAAATTGAAATGGGGGCCAAAACAGTGGGGAAATGTAAAGTAAAAACAAGAAAAAATACCCGAGAAAAAGGGGAAAATTTTTTTTACTGCTTTACCAGCGCCTATGTAAATTGGGGAAATAAAAACCCCTTTTAAAGACGCAGAATCAAAAATTTGAATAAAAATTTTAATTTCTAGTAATTTAGGGTATTTTTACTTCCCTTTGGTGGGTTTTATTAATATAACTACAATAGATATTTAATCAATCTACATATTGAGATTATCCTGTCCACACCACCATCCTTACCACCTGTCACTTGTGCGTGTGGATAGATTAAAAATTATACAATTAAACGGACTAAAATAATAAATATCTTTTCCCCTCACAAAAAAATTAAATGAAAACACTTTTTGCATATTGGGTATCCACACGCGTTCAAGGGATTTTGAAAAGTTTTTGGGGGAAATAAGTTTTTTCTTAGATTGAGAAAATGTATTAAAAAAATTGTTTTAAAAAGTATTACAAAAAAAATTATTTAAGTACAAATATTTTACAAAAAAGAACATAAAGACCCTTTTTCAAAAAATTCTCCTTTTAAAAATTGCTTCTTTAAAATAATCTTTTGCCGCATAAAATAAACCTCTTAAAGAGGCTAAAATTTTGAAACATATAACTTGAATGGGTTTTTTCCCATGTTTTGGCAAAGAGGGAAAAATTTTTAAAAAAAAACGCCGAAAATTAATTTTTTGGGGTTTTGAACCTGAAGATAATGTGAATTTTAAAAAAATAGTTCAGATTTTTTGGAAGTCCTTACTTTATATTGAAAATATTATTTTTTTAAAGCTTTTTTTAAAAAAAGGAGAACGTTTAAAAAATTTTTTAAATTTAAATTTTTTTTGCCTATTTTTTTTTAAAAAAATTTTGTCAAAATGTCCAAAACAATTTTTTCATGTATTCTAATCTAAGTGACATAAATTTTAAAATTTTCCCATTTACCCCAAAATCAGGTTTCGGACGTGTGAATGCCCGGTCACTTTGAGACAACAAAAGAGCTGTTGATGACGAGCCTCGTTTTTTAAACCGGTCAAATAAAAAAGATTAATTGAGAAAAAAAAAATTAGAGAAAAAAAAAAAAAATTACAGAACTGAATTTTTCCCCCAAAAAACCAAAACTTTTAAACTCTTTTTTTTTAAAAAATAAGAGTTGGTTATATTGGACCCCAAAGTCGAAAACTACTTTGGAGAAAAATAAAAAATAAAATTTACTTTTTCTGTGTGGACTAAGAATTATAAAATTTTAACTTTTAGGGGTATTTTGAATGGAAGTTATTCTGATAGAAAAAAGGGGTGGGGAGGGCAAAATTGTTCAAAGATGGTTCAAATCAAAATTTCCCCTAACAGTTTTAAAATTTTTGATTGGGGATAAAACCCATAATTTCATCATGTGGGGAATTTTTCCTCCAGGATTTGAAACATAAATGGGCGATCACTAACCGTATACAAATTTTTCTTTCTGCTCTTTAAAAAAAAAAAAAAAAAAAATGGCTCAGCAAGACAAGCACAAATACTTAAAAAAACTGGATAAAAAAATGGAAAGCCAAAAAATTATCCAAAATTAAAACTATCGTCGTTGAGTCTTTTTTTAAAAATTTGGGATTGGAAAAATTTTCACCGTTTAATCTTTTCCCCTATGGCTGATATTTTGTTTGAAAATTGCAAATTTTTTTTCCAAATTCAGCCCCCAAAGGGGTTTCAGTTTTGGATAAATTTTAAAGGGAAAAAACCACTCTGGCAAGGATTACTTATATTCGAAAATATAAAGTATTCACGCTTTACAAAGCAAAATGTAAAGTTAATCTTTTTTTTTCAGTTAGTAATGTAAAGTTAGTGCTTTTTAAAACTTTTCTATCAGATTTTAATTGTACAGCGATTTTTAGTTTATTCCATCATCAATATATTTCATTTTGGTGTATTTGTTATATGTTTATCTCTGGTTCTTTTTATATCTCACAAAAAATAATTTGATAATTCAAGAGCTTTTGTTGCCGGGCCCCACCTCAAACTCTGAAGAGTGATAGTAGGCAGCATGGGGATGACAAATCACCATAGAATATGGAGTCGCAAACCACGTTTAGTCGGTGAAAATCCAAAATAGTAGCCGCGGGAGGAAGATAGAACCCGACGGGGGAAAGGCCAAAAAATGCTTTTGAACGCTGTTTAGGGGTTGAAGAAGAAAAAATTTCCCGTTTCTCCTTAGAGTTTTGTAAGGGACTGGTCACCTGACCACAAAAACCTGGGGAGGACTCAGGGATAAAAGGGCCCCGCCCCAATTCGGTGCGTAAACCTCCATATTCTTTTCAGGGGATGGGTTGGGCCTGTTCCCCGGGCCCCCATCCGGACCTCAATCCTTTACGTTTCTTCTTCTAGGGCCTCCTAAATCCCTTTTTGGGAGAGACTCTGGTGGTTTGGAATCTCTCTGCCCGGGTTCGTCATTTCAGCCGGCTTTTGCCACCGAGTTGTTTAAACGGGTCCCCAATCCTTCCCCCTTTGTCGCGGGTGTGAAAGACTTACGCCCTTCCCGTAAATCCTTTACAATCTCTGACGTCAATCTGTGTGCATTGTTTGATTGAAAGTGCTTTTGGGGGCTTAAAAAAGCTTTTTTACCCGTTGCCCCTTTTTTTTCCCCACCCTGAGATTACACCTTAACTGTTTTTTCTAATTATGCTTTTTGAATTTTAATTTTGGGCCCCGTGTGTTCTATGGTAATTTTATTTAAAAAACGTTTCTATCACTCCTCTGAATTTGTTGGTCGAATTCGGCGTATAGCTTAATTGAAAAGAAAACTTCATAAGAAACTGGAAGCTGTAGGACAGGGCATCTGAGTATGGGTCACTTCCTCAGTCAAATATAATTGGTTGAATCAAAAAGTTATTTGGTAAAAAAAATACGCGGTGAAATTTTCAATTTTTAAAATGATCTAAAAGTCTCGTAAAAACAATTAAGTTGAAAATAATTTGTGATTTTATTCCTGCTTTTTTAATGTTTCATCTATTGTATCGAAAAAAACATTTACTTTCCCAAAGAGAAAATAAAAATTTCGACTACGCGTATCACAAATGGATAAAATTTTGCGATCAACGACAAAAAGATTGGGGTTTTTTATGGGGAAATTTTTTACCCATGTGTTTATTATTTTGTCAAAAATGCCTTTTAAAAAAAAAATTTTTCAAAGGCAAAAAAGGGGCAACGGAAAAATAAAACGTTGAAAAAAACCAAGCACCGGGATTTGTCATGTGATCCTCCCCCAATTTTGCGAACTGATTAGCTGGAAACACGTATAAAGTTTTAGTGACCATGAAATATATTTATTTAGCTGCGATTCGTGCCCCGGGGTAAGCACTTTGGGTTCTGAATGGACTGAATTCAAATAAACATAACCCAAAGATAAAGCCCCTGCCTTTTTTCATATTCCCCCTTTTTTCCAGGTTTTTTTCTTTTTACAGAAACTTTCTTTTAAAAAGTACATATTTATCAACAATATTAACGCACATAGGTAAAAAATGCGCTTGATTTAAAAATACACGCATTATGTATTTTTTAAAAATTCTGAAAGACTTTTGAAGAATCTTATTATTTGAACATGTTTGCCCAATTATCAAATATGGAATAATATTTAAATTTTGCAAGTATTCAATAAAGAAAACATGATTGCATTTATCATGTGACTGTCATGAATCCAGCTCATTTGAATTAAGAAAAATATTCAAAAGTAATGATCGCTATTTCATCGAGATTATATTATTTCGAAATATAGAAATATCTGTGGAAAAGAGATCAAACTAAACATTGCAACTGATTCAATAATATAATTGTGAGGAAATTTCAAATAAAATATTGAAACACTTGTGCATTCGTCTGTACTAATAATCTGAGAAGATTATATCATGCTTTTCTGACTCTGCTTATTCATGTATTGCATCAGATTGAAAAATATTCTCGCTGGGATTATTGCCGCAGTTGTATTATTTCCTTTTGCAAACATTTGCATTGCTCCTTGTTGCAAACATTTATTTGCAAATTTCAAACTTTTGTAACCTTCATAAATTTTAGGAGAAAAGTAATATAATAAATGCTTAGAATTTTCGAAAATGCTTCAGAATTTCTTTTTTGATTTCACAATTCCCAGAAAATTTTAAAGGTTTCTTTCTACTACTTTTCTCGCACTAAACCTAAACATTATTGAAATACCGTATTTATTCGAATCTAGGCAGCACCCCGAATTCTTAAAATATTTTTGTGAAAAAGGCCTGTCATCGATTCTAGGCCATACCTCCAATTCTCTACTCGTTTTTGAGAAAAAAAAATGTGTAAAGGGTTCATTCATATCCAAAACTTAAGAAATTTTTTAAAAAATTATAATGAGAAATAATAAGGAAAGTTAATAATTAATTTATTTGACCAGTATTAAAAACTTTCAAATACATACATAAATCTATAATTACTTTAACCGTTAATATCATGTTTCGAAAATTACTCGTAACTCCCATTTGTCACAGCTGACTTCAGAATTGGTGCAGGCGTCGCCATTTTCCCACACGTTGTCGTCTTCCATTCCACCCAGTGCATTTGTTATGCAACTTTTAAAAAAAATGCATTATAGAAGAGTTATTAAAGACTGATAAACTTTTTTTTTTGTAAACAAAAATTCTATCTTTTTTGCTTTACGCCACGACTTTATTTTTTCCATCCAGGTAAAAATTTCAGTGAGCGCCCCTTCCGGTTTTTTCTGCGAGTAATTTACTTTCCCTTTTTCCCTATTTTCGTCAAAGTGAACTCGTCTCTAGTTTTTACCGATATTTTTTGATGTTTGGGGGGGACTAATTTATATATAAAACGGGAGATAAACTGGGGAAAAATGGGAAAAAGTCATGGGATGCAAATGGTCAAAAGGGAGGGTTTAAAATTTTTTTTTCTTTGAAAGATGTTTGAAACAAATTTCATCCAACAAATGTTTTGTTTTTTCGTTTTAAGCCCAAAATTTTCCCCGTAGCAAACACTGTAAAAAAAAGATGCGGCTTAGATTTAAAAATGGGATATCCCAAAAACCAATTTAAATTTAAAAAAAACAAAATTTTTTAAAGAAAAATTCAAAATGGTTATAAATGAATAACTTTAATTAGAAAATAAACCAAAAGTATTTTAAGAATACAAGGGGGAAAAAAATGAAAAAATTGAAACAAAACTGAACACCTGAAAAGAAAAAGGGTTTGAAGAAACAATGGTGTTGAGAAGACTTGTTGTCTCGACGTCAATCGTTCTGCAATCTGACCTTGTTCCAATATTTGAGTAGCCATATCCTGCAGCGACGCTTTAGGCTCTAATGCTTCGAAAAAAAGAAAAAGAAAAAAAAGAAATGTGTAGAATCTCGAAGAACCATTTGTATCAAGTTATGAAACATTCAATTTGTTGGGGTTTCATACTTCTCATTCGTTGTTTTTAACCCCTTAACCCTTTATCTACCGCATTATGATTTACTGGAATTCTTTTCGAGCAATATTTTTTTTGAGTCACTACATTGAAAATTAAGGAATATACATAAATAAAATACTCAGCTTCGGAAATTTTATCCATTAGAGCTAATTAATTAAATTCGTACTTTAAATTACCGTCTGTACACAAAGGTCTAAAGCAGGGATGGCGAACCATTGGCACGCGTGCCATTGATGGCACGCGACACAATTATTTGGGTACGTCTCTGATCAAAACGGTTAGCATTTTAGTTCAAAATAACAAAGTTCACTATGAAGTATTACGAATAAACGCGAGTGATCAGTCTCGTTTTTACAGACATATGCCAACATTTCAAAGAATTGAATGTAAGGCCTCCAGACACAAATAAAAAATGTTATCTTCAAGATGGATCTCAATGCTTTTGATGCTAAATTGCATATTTCCAAAAACGATATTATTACAAGAAACTACTAGTACTTCCCGAACTTGAAAAAATCAGATGAAGAAAAAGTTATTCAAGAACTTTTTTCCATAATTATTATGTACCCTGATGTGACTTCATTTGATAAACTGAACTTGTCCCAATTCGATTGGAAGAAATTGAAGAATTTGAAATGCAAATGTGCTTGTGATTTCCAGTCTAGTTCAATATGGATTCAAAAATTTATTAAAACAAGAAAAATGTTGGAAGTTCTTGCTCTAACACCCTGTGTGCTGTTGGTACTTAAAAGTACCACACAGTTATTCATCTGTAAAACTAATTATATACATTGTTCACACTTAAAATAAATAGTGAAACCATTTTCTAAGGTCTTAACTAAAATACAAAAAAATTTTTTTTAAAAAAAAGGCATTTACCTTTTGATATTAAATACTTTTTCGTAACCAAAATGACACTCTTCGCAATCCGATGAAAATGTCAGCTGAAAATGCAATTTCTGTTTTGAAACTATTCACCTTTCCCTCTAAAATATTCATCATAGAATCTGTGCTGACGTGAATCCAGGAAGAGTGGAATTAAAAGAATGTTCTTGCCACATATCGTTAGAATATTCATAAAAATGGCTATTCTATGTAATTTGAAAGTGAGTGGTACTTATCAGTGAGCGGTACTACCGTCGATAGACAAAGGGTTAAGTGGTCAATTTTTTTTGCCGAAAATGTTCCAAGAAAAGGCACATTTTTTTATTGCATAAAACGAAGCATAGTTCTTAACAGAATGTAGCAAGCTTCAAAGTGTGACATTAACAAATTAATTAGTTGAAAAGATATTCATATAACTACAGGCAAGAAGAAATCCTCAATTTTCGCGAGCCTAATTAATTCCAGAAATATAAACAAAAATTGAAATACTTCGAATCAGAGAAAAAAGTAAAGAAAATATCAAGAAATTTTTTTGTGGAAGTAAAAATTTTTTTTTAAGAATGTTTTTTTTTAAAATAGGGTTTTACTCAAATGAATAACATGTAAATAAATTATATTTCTTTTACCAATACTTGGTACTTTTATTACAAATTTTGGTATTTTTCCGTTTCGCCCAGTTGGCGTTATTGGCAACAACACACAATATGCACATAAAAAATATTAATAAATATTAGTTTCCATTTTTGATATGATATGAAATAAACTTCACTGATAAGGAAAGACCATGACTTGTTTTGAAAATGCGGTTGTAAAAGGTTAGCAGCGAGAATATTCCGTTTGGCGTTGTTTCTATCACTTTTGGCGACTTTAACGTTTGCGATGGCGAAACGGAAAAGTACCTGAGTTTTTAAAAAATAGTTGAATTGTGTTCTCTTTTCCTATACGTAAATAAATCTATAACATGCTGCGGAGTAGAAAAAAATTTTTTTTGTATCTCCGGGCTGGGCAAGGTCGATTTAGCCTTTCATCCTTTCAGTGGGCCGATAAATGAGTACAAAGCTTGCTTGAGGACTAAGCACTAGGGGTTTGTGATTGACCACTTGACCGGTACAACTGCTCATGCATCTCAGCGCCCAAAGTCACGTATACTGAGATGGGTACAGTAGGCCTTGGCCCTCATGGGTTATTGTACCACGATTTTTTGATTTATAGAACAATTTGAGTTGGAACCAGGGGGGAAACCCCGCAACCCCTTTACATCGGGAAAAAATAGTAAAGATTCTGTATTGGCTAATTAAACCCCACCAACCACTCGGATTCATTTTTAGCCCCTTTTTGGGTTTTTTGGGGCCCAAATTTTTAAATTTGTTCAAGGTTTTTTCACCTTAACCTTATATTGCTTCGGCACTATATTCGAAATGAAAAATACCTTAAAATCCCGTATAACCCCACTTTTCTTTTGCTGCATTTTTAATTTTTGGTATATTTCATTATAACGTGCACCCCCCGTTTTACGAAGGAACCTGCAATGTGTTACAATACATCTTATTTTAAAAAACCATTTATCCGGGCAACCCGAAAAAAAACCCCCTTTAAATTTTTTATGACATTTCTTTTTTTTTTAAAAAGTATTCCAATCTTTTGTAGAATCTTAAAAAGGTTTTTTTTCACATCTCTTTTCTTTCTTTTTTTCCCCCCTTTTTTTAAAATATTATTTTGATACCCGGCAAATTCTAAATTTCGATCTCATTTTTTGTGTTTAAAGTGCGTGTTATACGCCGCATTTAATGGTAACTTTTAACAGCAGGACATTATTAAAGCTAATGAAGTCACTTCAAATTGAACTATCCAAGAATAGAGCACATCAGAGTTAACGTCATCCCAAATTATCTCTACCCCAACGAGAATATCTTAGTAGAATGGAAGTTATCTTGGAAGAATTCTCATGGTGCCCTCTATTATCCAAACTATTAACTAAGAATTCACACGTCTAAAAAGATGTTCGTGCTGCCATCTAGAAGTCTGTTTCCTTTATTACGAATAAATCCTTAAAATATTAACCTTACTAAAAAGGTGCGGGCAACTCAATGGCAATTTATGTTTGTCTGCTTTAATTTAACTATTTATCAAATATTCTGAATAATAATTTTATTTATTGTGTAACTATCGTCTGCAATAATTGAGTATGTATTTTAAAATTGCAATCAGTCGTATTTGAATAAATAAGAGAGCATTTTCTAGAATAATTCTTAATTTTGTTTTTCAAATTTGAATATTCGTTATGATTATTCGAATTTGGAATTTCTCACGGAACCAAACAAAAAAAGAAAGGTTTTTTTTTATAACTTATCTTGAAGTCTTGTATAAAAAAAAAATCTAAAATTGCCTTATAATTAAAAAATGGTAAATCAGGGAAATTAATTTTATAATTTCATTGGGGGTTTTTTTTTGAATTTCAAGAAATTCTTTGTTTTAAGGAACTACCGTAAAAGTGAAACAAAATAGATTAAAATTTTTATAAATATAGACCGAAATTTTAGTAAAGGATTAAAGGGCTCTAAAATATTAAACAATTAAAATTCTGAACGCCACTTTCATACAATTAAAAATTTGGAAAATTTTGCATCAGCTGAAAAATACTCTTAGAAGAGTCGCATGCAATTCCACAAGACTTTATCAACACTTTGTTAAAGTCTATGAAATCTCATGTCTGTCTGAGATACTATTCACCATATTAAAGAAAAAAAAATTCTATTAGAGGTGACTTAATATCTTATCATTTTCCAATTTCAATATTTTGTGAATATTCAAATGCCAAACATTGTAATTTATGTTAACTTATGTAATTTTGCCCAAATTCTTATGAATTATTTTGTTTTATTGCGTTTTTTATTTCGGTTATTTTTCTTTAATTTTCATCACTAATGTATAGTTCCAGTGAGAATAATTAGAAATAAAACTACATGCCGTCATAATCTCATACTGTGATCTAATACTTCATACTTCCTTAATTGAGAAACTTTATAGTATGAGTAAACAAAATTGGGATAAAAAATGTTTTAGTTTTGTTGAAAGTAATCTTTGTAACCACACAATTTAGGAACAATTTTAAGGTTGTACAATAAAAATATAGGGAAAGTGTCACAAATTCAGATTTAAGAATGAATCATTTAATGTATTGTTAATATAATCATTACTTTATCATTTCTACCAATATCATCTATAATTTTTTTATTTTAAAAAAATTCCCTTTAAAAAAAAAAGAAAAGCTGTGTATTCAAAATGAAAATAGATATTTCTCAACTGACAATTTTTGAAGCGTGAATTTGCTCTTTTTCAAACTATTTCAAAAAGTAGAACTCATTTTATTGTTAAGTTATCATTTTTAATCTCTTACCATTTCATAAAGTATTCTATTAAAAATGTGAAATTTTTATAACACCTAAAGGGGCGATCGAAAAGTATTTAGTGACAAAATAGATTTTGTTGGCAAATAGGTGTTGTAGTTTAACTTTGATTCTCATTTATATCAACTCTTTTTACAAAAGGCCATTTTAAAAAATGTACAGTTATTGAACACTTTCGAATGAATATATATTCTTCATACAGAAAGCGAAAAAGAGCTTTAAAACGAAAAATTATCATCAATAATTCCCATTATTTGCTGTATAGCATTGATTTACCTTTAACTCGAATCAATATACGGAATTGTGACGAGTTTTTGAGTACAAAATATATTATTTTTAGGTTTTCTGTAAAGTATTATCAGTACAATAGCAGCATATGCAACTTTAATTATGTTTTTCTTACTTTTTTTTTAAGTCTATAAGTCTGTACACTCAAACCTATTTTCAGGAGCTCATTTTTGATGAATTTTTTTTGCAAAAAGTCTAATAAATGCAAATCTTGAAAGGAAAATAGTTTTAAAGAAGTAATTTAAAAAGAAAACAACCGCAAACCGAATTTATTTTATTATTTTGAAAAAAATAATAAAATAAATTTGCTAAAGTAAATTTGAATTTATAATTTTTTTCATAAAGTAATAATATCTAACTATCTAATATCTTTTCTCATGTATTGGGTATAAGGAAAATTTCTGTCATTTTTGAATATGCGCACTTTTAATCGTTGTCAATCCTTAGCAAGAATTTGGATTCAACTGAAACCAGCTTAAACTTTTAAATGAGTATACTATTCACGGTTTTTGCACAGTTTTTTGAATTTTAGTCAGTTTTTTTTAAACTTTCAAGACTGTCAACATGAGCGAGCTTTTCTGGAGAAGCTTTGCAGTATCTATCTTAAGTTTAACATGTATGGTATATACATCAACAGAACAACCATTTGAGATTTGCGCATTCACACTTATAACTGATTGGAGAGTAAATTACCTTTTTTTCTAATTGGAATGTGTTACACGTTGAAATTTTATATTTTCATTATAAAAAATAAACTTACTTAAAAAATTAGTTGTAGTCCTATGCATTCTAAGAAATACGCCACTGATAAACTTATCCGGATTAAAAAATGAAAATAAATTAAAAAGGCAATATATGTTTGTATAATTGACCGATTTGTCGTTTTCATTTTGGTGGTTCATTGTTCGAAATATGGTGCAAATAATCAATTCGAATTATAACAAACTTTTTAATTAAATCTAGGATGTAACAAACAAGAATACATATTTACTCGTAAGAACATTCATTAAAATCTTTACAATCTTAAATCAATTAATAAAAGCAACAGCTTTTTCTATTATGTGACAAAAACACAAATCATTTCGAATTCTAACAGTCAACTGTCGAATTCTCACATCGCGCGAGACTCATGACAAAAAATATGCCAACTTTTGCAATTAAACTTATAATACCAAAAGAATAAATATATAGTAAGAAAAATTAGGGTTAGATAAATTTTTAAATCGAAGCAGACGATAATAGTATGGATAAGAGAATATTTTCCAAAGTTAATAAGTGTATTAAAAATAATTTCAAAGAACATATTTAAAAAAAATCATATTTACATATCATATTTTGATTTATATTCAAAGTTGAATCAACTACGTCGTTTGTTTTTTATACATAGCACAAACTTTTTCAACCAGCTGGGGGGAAAAGCTATAGTTGTCGGGCGAGTTTCCCCGTTTTCAATTATTGTTTTCCAATAAAATCCTCATTCGAAGTAAGTTTAAAAAATATTCTCAAACAGAGCCTGAATTCACGATTTTTGAAGCGGTTTCTGATTCAAGGTTGCTAATTTCTGTTTGATAATGCAGAAGGAAATAAGATCGGTGCTAGTAATTATAACTTCCGCTCACGAATTTTTTTGTAATCAGAATTAATTGTACATAAGATTCCAATGCAGAAAAAATATCCCTATAAAATAAAGCTTATGACTTTCTTTTTTAAATACAAATTCCTTGTAACAGTTCAAAGGAGAATGACGATAACTTTGTACTTATTAGTAAAAAATTGATAAATGTCAACTTATGACTTTTTATTTATTTATTTTGCAACTTAATCTTCATAACGAATCTTCAGAAACTGAGATAGTTTCGGTTTAAAAATAAAATGTACATCGAAAATTAATTTCCGTATCTCTTTTAAAATAAAAAAATCATAATGATATTACATTCGCTTTATGTTTCCCTTTCTTAAATATTGAAACACATCACGTGTGTTGTTTTCCCTGCAGCACTTGTGCTCCATGTGGGAAAATTTAGTTTTACAGGCAAAGTTCGCTTCCCAGTGTGGATTTGAAAAATAAGATTATTGCAACGATAGAAATAGTGTCCAGGGTTACCAGATTGGAGAAAAATAAACTGGGCGAAAATACGGTATTGCCATGGAATCATCGATAAGGCTCTAGAATAAGTTTCAATAGGGGGATAAAGGACCTTTTAAAAAAGTCAGTGATTTCAAAAAAGTTCGTCGTGTGCATTGACTTCGATGAGAGAGAGAGACTTTATCTGTCTGAGTTCCTGCCAATTGAACTGTTTAGAACAGTTCCAAAGGTTTTTTTCTGAACCTGAGGGGTTTTACAGTCAAAAAAAAATTCGGGGAAAAATTTTTAATTTTGGGCAAAAAATTACCGTTTTTTTTGGGCTGGTTTTAAAATCCATTTCATTATTTCAAAAAAAATCAGGATTTATTACTAATTTTAAAAAGCCAAATGATTGAAAATCAACTTTTTCTAGGGTTAACATACAAAACGGGGAAATGAGAACCCCCTTGATTTTGGGTTTAAAAATTTTAAATTGGAATTCCCAACTCTAAAATATAAATTTTAGCAAGAGCAACTTTTAAATTTTTTGCATAGGATTTCTCCACACAGCTATAAACATTTTAATGTCTTTTAGAACAGTGTACTTAAGTGAAAAATGTTTATGTGGTAATAAAAACAAAATATAAAAATTAATTATATGCAGAATATGAAATGTGACTGTAGATAATTTTTAATGGGTTTTACACTTCAACAGTTAGTGAAAAAAAAGGGGGGGCACATACCCCTTTTTTACAAATTTCAATGTATATATAGGTGACACCTGGAGCCCATATTAACATGTGAGTAAATTTTGGGGGTAACATTTTTTTTAAAAAAAATTTTAAAACAAATAAAAAATATTTTTCTTTTTTTTTTAACCAAAAAGTACCTATAATATAGACCTATTTTAAATATTTTTTAAATTTCCCCTACTCCCAAAAGTTCACACTTCTACATATTTATCTTTTTCAAATTTTCAATCGTTAATAAAATACATTTTAAAACGCTCAATTGAGCTGAAATCTTATACACACGATTATTTTGGATGACAATAAAGTAATTTAATTATAATGAATAAAAATTAATTGAAAAACCCTTTTATTAAAAAATTACAAATACAGCCAGGGTTTGGGACTTTTTTAAAACTTAAAAAGGGTTTTTTTCTCACTTTTTAAAAAGCGCCCTTTTTGAGCTGAAATTTTCTATTCACTATTGTTTGGGTAACAAAAAGAAAATTTTTAATTATAAAAATTAATTGATCAAAACCAAATTTTTAAAAAATTACAGATACAGAGTCACTTTGGGGCTTCATTTTCGGCAAAATTTTGGGATAAAAATTTTAAAAAAGTTTTTTTTCCCGCGTTTAAAAAGTATTCATTTGAACTGAAATTTTTTTTGTACCCGTTTTTTGGGATGACAATACGATATTTAAAAGGACAATTAATAAAAATTAATTGCAATTTAATGTAGTGATTCTGTTTTATACATATAAAATTTTTTATACAAATTTTTAAACTATTTAATAAAATGAAAAAAAAAAAAAAATTTTGTTGATCTAAGTAGGAATTGACTTAACATTTTTTTTTTAATTTACTTTTATGATATATTCTCGTAAGAGGGAGAGCGACAGAAAGAGTGGGGTTTCCCCAGAACACTTTATAACTCTAACAGTTCCACGAGTCAAAAAAGTTTGAAGACCACTGGTTTTAAGAGCCATTTTTCGAACATTGTAAGGTTTTTTTATTTTTTGAATGGGTTTGTACTATTAAACTAATCAATATTTTTTTAAATACATCGATTTGTCTACGTGTATTCATCTGTTTGTGCTTGGACATTAATAAATATGCTATTATTCAAATAACTGAAGTCGTCCGCTGCTTTTTCATCACGCAAATTTCTAATAATATTTAAATATGCATATTCGTGAATTGAGTAGCATTAAGTTCCATCTTCTTTCTGCACAACTAGCTCAATCAATACCATTCATTTGATATGCTCAAACTAATATGTTTAATTTAAATGCAATTAAGTTAGTTCTTGCCCTTGTTAACCCCCCCCAATTTCTTTTCCTTTAAAGGGTCCCAAACAACCCTCATTTTGAATGCATGATCGGGAAAGTTAACTACCGTGTACTTTCAAGCCGAATTTTAAAAATTTTTGTTTTTTCGCCGTATAACCCCGCAACCCCCCTTTTCCAATTCCCACCCATTAGCCCCACACTCTCTATATTTATTCATTTATATTGGTGGAATTTTCAATTGTTCATAAAATATATTTTAAATCGCTCAATTGAGCTTAAAATTTTATATACATCATTATTTAGGATGACAAATTTAATTTAATTATAATTAACAAAAATTTTAAATTTATTAAAACTAATTATTCAAAAAATTACAAATACAACCAAGTTGGCATCTTTTTTGGGTGACTTAGGGACCCCCTTTTTGGGACTTGTGTCAAAACTTTTAAAAGGTTTTTTTTACATTTTAAAATGCTCATTTTTAGGGTGCAATTTTTTATACACTGTTGTTTTGGGTAAAAAATGATAATTTTTTCAATTTAAATTTAAAATTTGGGTTGAAAAAACCCAATTTTTAAAAAAAATTTCAGATACGGCCCATTGGTTTCCCCTTTTATGACTTGGGTCAAAACCCTTTTTTAAAAATTTTTTCACGTCTTAAAGTATTCAGTTGAACTGAAATTTTATGTACACGATTGATTTGGATGACAATAGATATTTTTAAAGATAATTTAAAAAAAATTAATTATCTCTTAATGTTGTGATTCTACCCTATATATATATCATTTTTTATATTAATTGTAACCATTTCCAAAAAAAAAAAATAGCTAATATAAAAATTTGTTCTTTTTTTGATCTAAGGAAAAGTTTACTTAAATTTTTTTTTTTTTATTACTTGTTACGAAGAAACTTTTTATAAGTACGTACCAATGCTTTTAATTTTTTGCAGTAATTTTTCCGAGGGATTTTAAAACTTTGAAAAAAATTGCATCTTTCTATAACTACAACCCTTTAAGTTTGTAAAAAATGTTTTTTCTTTTAAATAGGGAGAGTATTTCGTTATACGTAGAAGAAAATTTTATTTTTTTATACTCTTCCTTTTTTATTTTTAAATTTATAATTTCTATACCTGACGTGTAACGTGCTCCCATAACTCGATTTTATTTTTTTGTGTTGAAAATGCGTGTTATACGCCGGATTTTACAGCATATGGAAACTCTACTTCGTTTCTGGGAACTTTGCTACTAATACTTCAAATTGAGACAAATATATCGAGTGCAATAAAAAGCATCTGAAAGTGCTAAAAATCAATGGTTTGTATGAAATTACCTCCCCTCCCCCTCGTTTTCTAAGCTAAGAAAAGCTACCCCGAACTTACAGTATAGGTGGGACTGAGTTAAAATCACGTAATTCAGAGTATGATTTCTCATATAAATACATGTAAATCATTTTTATTTGGGGCCGGAGACGAAAGGAAATAATAATTTTTTTAAAAAGAAGTGGTGTGATACCGGCCCCCTTGGGTGACCTTATCTTTGATTATCAGCGTGAGCTAGAGGTGTAGGGTTTTCAAAAGGAATAGACATTTTTAATTCTTAATATGACTTTATTAAGAATGGAACTTAAATGTCTAACAATTTAGATGATATTATTTCAGCGAGAATCTATAATGAACAAACACACAGTAATAGTTAAACCGAACCGCGTGACTTAGACCACTATAATTATTTAATCCACCTACTCTCACTTCTAATAATATTACAAGTCCTAATATCAAATAATCAATCCTACCTTAATCCAAATTTAGATTCAATCTTATGAAGAAATGTCTGGGCGCGCGTGCAATGGTATGCACCTTGACTTAATGGATTATCTTCCATGTAACTTCACAATTGGCTATCAATTCACGTTTGTAACTCTTTCAAACATAACATTCCCCAAATTGCCATCTCACTTACTGAAACTTCTGTTATTTAAAAGCTATCTTATTTGCATTTCTTTTTCACGTTTCGCTTCTTGGGTTTTGGTTGGAAAAGAGTTGCCATTAATCTTGGCCCCCAAAGAACCCAGAGGTTATGCTAAAGAAAAGACGCGTGAGCCCGTCACAGTGGTTATTAAAATTTTAGATAGCACATGCAAAATCGTAAGCCAAAATTACTTTCATGTAGAAGGTTTTATAAAATCTAACAAAATAGTCTGCCGCTTCAATTTTTTTTCTCCTGTAAAATTTCCTCAGAGTATGCTAATAATTTTTTTTCCCTTGTTTTGTTGTACAAATATGTTCATCGTTCGAATCTATATTTTCGAAAATTTGTAACCCCCTTTTTTTAAATTAAGGTACCCGACTCATTCGAACCGTGTTTTTAAAAAAGGTATAAATGGATAATTGTCATGATATTTAGTTCACTTAGATTAAATACATGTATAAAATTATTTTATAGGGCAATTTTGACAAAAATTATTTAAAATACAATATTTTGGCAAAAAAAACTTAGAATAATTTTTTTTCCCAAAAGTTCTCCTTTAAAATGCTTCTAAATTTTAATAATATTGTGCCTGTATATAGCTCAGACTTCTTACAGAGGCTCAACTAGAATTTTTGAAAAAATTTACATTATTTTCGAGTTACCACCAATTTAATAATTATTGGCATTTTTTTTTTAAAATTGCTCCCTCTGATTGATCCCTCTGTTGTCGTAAAATATGGATAAACCCACTTTTTTAAATTATATATTTCAAAAATTCTAGTTGAGCCTCTGTACAGAGGTCTGAGCTATATACAGGCAAAATATTATTATAATAGAAGCATTTTTCACAAAAGGAGAACATTTGGTAAAAAAAATTATTCTAAGTAATTTTTGCCGAAATATTGATATAAATAAATTTTTTGTCAAAATTCCTAAAACAATTTTATACATGTAGTCTAATCTAAGTGACACTAAATATCATGAAAATTATTCATGTATGCGCTTTTTTAAAATCACGGTTCCGAACGTAGTCGGATACCTTAAACCGAGGCCTTCTGTCAAATTATCAATCGTCATCTGATTTTCTGATTTTGAACTGCGTCTAGACTTCTTCGATGTCTTGCTTTTGCTCATGCATTGCTATGAGCTCATGAACTGACAGCTCCTGATAATCCTGCAGTTCTTGAGCGTCAACACTTCGAAATTTGTTTGCCTCGCACGATCGGCAAATTCGTCAATCACATGACCAATTTCCCCATTTTTTCCTCTCTAACAAAAGACGAATCGACAAGATTTGAAAATCGCTTAACTCCGAATTCATGTAAGTCGAGGTATTACTATATATTTCTAAATATTTCACACAAAGATGTGAAATAAGTATAAAATATTTTCAAAGGAAAAATTTAATTTTAAGAAAGACTTTATTTTATATATTACACTTTAGTGCGTTTAAACTGATTTGCTATTCTAGATTTGAAGATGAAAGTATAAAATTACCACACACATAGGATTTACATTATCCTCTTAAATTAAAAATTCGCCTGTAGATAGAAGGTAAGCCTTAAGGTATCCGACTACCCTAAAATTGTTAATTTTGCCAAAAATTGACAATTTTTTTAATGATTTTATTTTATATGCCATCTTATTAGCTTTATAAAAATACCAAGTTTATTATTTTTCGTTCACAGGAACAAAAACTACAAGTGGTTTAGTAAAAACAGATGTTATTACTTTAAGCAAGATGTCATACTTTGTGTGTGTATGTAAACGTTTTTTGAAAATGCTCAAACGGGGACGATGATTGCTCAAAAAGTTTTGAAAATAACTAACTGTGAAATTTTTTGTGTATGTTCTGTGTAATAGTAGAAGTGTTTTAATCTTCAGATTTATCAATCACTGTGTTTTATTACAAAATTTACAGTTCCTTATGGGAATACAATCCCTGGTTTTTTAAGCAAATTCATGTAAGTAAGATAAAGGGCTCTAGTTTTTGTAAAAATTAAAATATCTCGTATCCTGGAGGTCATTTCAAAAATGAATAGCAAAACAACACATCAAAATTGAAAAATTAAAAAAATTTTCGTAGACTTTTTGTACAAAATGGGCCCCGTTTATGTAATTTTTTTGTAAATATTTACCAATTTTTTCCCATTTTAGTCAAAATAATTTCTTTTTCTCTTCTCAATTTTAGTATATTTTTCTTAAAATGTACTAAATAAATCTAAAACCAAAAAAAAAAATCCCATATTTTCATTTTTTAAAAAAAATTGTCGCAAGTCAACGGATATCTCAAAGACTGCGTTTGTGCAATAGCTCATTTGGAGAAGCAACTGTAGGATTTCCAATGCGTTGAGAGTTCAAA
This sequence comes from Trichonephila inaurata madagascariensis, assembly GCA_019973955.1. Classification (NCBI taxonomy): domain Eukaryota; kingdom Metazoa; phylum Arthropoda; class Arachnida; order Araneae; family Nephilidae; genus Trichonephila; species Trichonephila inaurata. Next base: position 164,312 of record BMAV01020068.1, read on the forward strand.
GCTTCATTCGTGGAGTGCTCTACATCAATTATTATAATTTCTTACTAGTTCTATTCCGAAATGTTCTGAGTTGGTGTAAAAATTTAGAATAAAGCACCCTACACGCTTTTACCACAACGACATTAATTTTCTCGAAAATCATTTTATTCTTATATTAAAAATCATCATTTTTTTAGTTCAATTAACCATAAAAGCATGTTTTTTAGTTTTTTTTAAAACTGTAATTTATATTTTCCATTTTTTAGTTCGATCTACAGTAAAAGCATGTACTTTTAGTTTCTTTAAATTTTGGCCCGCGATCGAAAAAGTTTGCCCGTCCCTGAGTTAGAACAAATTTTTTTTCACATGCACGAGTCTTTTTTTTTAAATTTTTTTTTTATTTCCATTTTTCGAAAGAGACTGGACAAATGCTTATATTATGATATGAAATTGCTGAGACGTAAAAAAAAACGTTTTCACGTTTAGGGTTATTCTTAATCTTTTAGTCACCAAATCTGGAAATGGTATAATGAATTAGTGGCCAAATCTGGATTATCCTGTCTCCTAATTATACTGTTCAGGACAATGGAACAAAGCTATGAAATTATTGTATTGTCCTCGGTCCTTGACAAATGTTCAAAATTTCAAATTAATCAAGAATATCATTTTAAGTTCGAAAATAATGCCAAGAAGTGTGTACAACCATGCCAATTTAAAAGAGATGTTTCGGAAAACGAATAGGCCAATCGCTTGATGCTGCCGGCGATACTGGCGAAAAAAGTTGCCGCTTATATTTATACGATAAATCAACCGGCAATCAATTTCTTATTGATACGGGAGCTGATGTATCAGTAACTCCTGCAAATAAACAAAGAAATAATAAAGTATCAGATTTTACATTATTTGCCGCCAATGGTTCAAAAATTAACACTTTTGGCACTAAAATGCTTAAATTGGATCTTGGACTTCGCCGACAATTTACTTGGTCATTTATTATAGCAAATGTTTCAAAAGCTCTTATAGGGGCAGATTTTCTTAAAAAATTTGGATTATTAGTTGATTTAAAAAGAAAATGTCTCATTGACCCCTTTTTAAAAACCTTGTTTCATTTGGTAAAATAGTTACAATACCGAATTTTCTCTCACAACAATAGTTTCTTCCGGATATGATTCTTCAATAGCTAAACTTTAGTGAATTCAAGGAAATAACATTTAATAACTCAGTGTTTCTCAACTAGGCGCCCCTGGGGGCGCGATAACCCTTCAAGGGGGGCGCGAGCATATCGAAAATAAAAGGTTAAAAAAATTAATTTACTGAAATGAGAAAAAACAAAATACTTTCTGATATAATGAAAAAATACAGATTTACATTGATATGATTTATATATATCATCTGGTGAAAAAAGGTCATCAAAAATAAAAGATTCTACTTTGAACGCTCATTAGCTATCCTTGATCCTATAACTAAATAAAAAAATTTTGTTTTTTTTTGCTCTAATCCTACGATGAGAGATTTTTTTATTACGTTTCTTTTAATCTAAAATATTACTTTTGCTGGCTTTCGAACTTATGGTAGGGTTACCTGCATCCCTTTTTTTTAGGGAAGTTGTAAATTATATATAATTCTGTTGCGCTTTTTTTTTCACAATGCGAAAGAGTTTTATGATACATGGATAAGCATATTGAGCACTTTGAAGGATTAATTGGCCAAGATTTATTTTTATGAGTATACTGAAACATATAATACAAAAATCGTTAATTCTGGAAAAACTGTTTATTTGTTACCAATGACCTTCACAGTTAATCCTCTAATATGACAGTCTTAATGGAAGCTAAAATGAATTGATAACATATCTCCTTTTTTGGGAGTGGCAAACGTTTTTTTAGAATCTTAAGGTACTTGTTTAGACCGAGTTCCCGGCACGACCACTATTTTTCAAAAATATTTTCTTGAACATGCTGCATTTTCCCTATGAATAACTTAGTGGTTTTAATTGTGATGTACGACTGATTATGGTTTATAAATGTAAATGAGCAGAATATAAAAAAAGAATTGGGCATCTGTGATCTCTCTGAAAGGAAATTGAAGCTGATCAAACAAGGGAAACACTTGCTGAAATAATGCAAATTTCATGTTAGGAAAATAAATTTGAGAAAACTAAACTGAAAAGAAAAGGGAAAAATTTTCATTAGCTA